>BJBW01001320.1:9708-271990 GCA_004320125.1 Scolopax mira
TTCCTGATACAGGCCAGGATGCTGTTGGCCTTCTTGGACACCTGGGCACACTGCTGGCTCATGTTCAGCTGACAGTCGACCACCGTCCCCAGGTCTTTTCTGTCAGTTTCAATTGAGGATGTTGAAAGATGAGACTTCAGGTTTAGAAAATGTATCAATGTATTTAGATTGTGTAACAAATAGCTTTTCAGCACTGCAAGTGCATTTATGAATTGTAATATTTTTAGGATCTTCTGCCAGACATGAGACAGTATTGGCCTGATGTGCTTCATTCATCTCTGAATCGCACACAGTTCTGGTGAGTACAAAATAAATCTAAAAAGTATTTTGGACATTATTTTATTTAAAAAAATCTGTCTGTTAGTAATTCTTAAAGTGAGATGTTGTGCATGAGAAGCAGTGTCCAGGAGGCCAACAAAAGCAGTGTGTCTCATGAAATAAATCTGGTTTCTCTTCAGAGCACCTGCAAAATGCAGATGCTGAAGACAGGGCTATGGCAGAGCTTTTGGAGAAATGAAACTTGATGAGAGAGAGAGAGACTGTTTCCTTCCTCCCCTCTCTGGGGAGGAGAAGCAGCTGTTGTCACATGAAATTGAATAGCAGTAGCCCTTCTGGGATGTCACAGCTAGCTGCAAGAGCGGATCCCAGGCTTCTTTTCCTAGCTAGTTGCACTGTGTTGCTGGCTTTGCGAGACCTGTCCTTTTGGGCTCTCTCACTAAGGAAGAAACAGGAAAATAGGATGCTTTGGATCATCCTAACCACTTTTCTACAGAATTCTTACTTCTTACTTATTTTCTAGCAGCCTAAGATCAGATCTGTGAATTTATTCAGAGATGGACCTGCTTGGTTTATGGGAAGAGAGAAGGAGATTTTGATCTCTCCTGACAACAGTGCTGATTTCCTTCTTCCCCGTGTTTCTCTTTGTCTCTGAGAAATAGGACACTTGGACCAAAGAGCAGTAGGGGTGCTATTTGAGTTTGCACAGGCTTCAGTTCAAGGGGATTATTTTAAACTAACATCAGTGGTCATTCAAGTTAATTTGCTGAGCCACGAGCTGTGTCGGCCAACATACGGATATGCAACTTGTTCTCCCAGATCTACAGTGAAAGCAGTGACATCAGATAAGAAGCAGAGCACAGAGCTAGAGGCAGTAGCATTTAAAACCATCTCAACTATAAGTGCCTATAAGTTTTACCTTCAGATTGCATGCCTGTTTCCTCCACGTGTCAGTAGGAAAAAGCTTCAAAAGGAACATAGACCTCTCTTAGCCTTGCCCTTGTTTTCCAGAAGGCAGTTGTCCTCAGAGCCTTAAGCTGGTTCCACAAGTGTCTTTATGGCAACCTAAGCTTGTAACTGTCAAAAGTGATGGTGTCACTTTCTGCCCTCCACTCCCCTGTTCTTGCACTGTGCCAGGGAGAGTGTGACTGCTTCTTTCTGTGGTGGCACATGTTTATGTCACCTTAAACTGGTCTTGGAATAAGTAAGAAAAATGTGTCTTAAATTTGTCACCTGCCATGCCCTGGTCATTAAGACAGGTAGATACCAGTCCTTATTTTCCTAACAGAGATATCTTGGTAGACAGCTACAATCAAAAATTTTTCCCTTTCAGTTCAAGGCTAGCAAATAGCACTTATTTCAGTACCTGGAAATATAATCAGAAATACCATCAAAGCAATACAAAGGTCAAGTTATAACACTAACTAATATTTTGATTGACTGAGAAATTCAGTCCGTTTCAGTAAGGTGACAAGCACACTGTAATTGGCAGCTGTAAGTGCAAGCTTTTAAGCCAACTAAAAGACAGTAAGATCCTGTTGTACATCTCATTTCGATTAAAATACTGTATTTACTTCAAAATTTAAAAAAATAAAAATCTCTATAGTGTAAAAATCCCAATACAGCAGAGAGAATCTGAAAGTAAAACTGGCTATTTGCAATTTACATTGTTGTAGGCTAAAGGCGTCTTAATTGTATAAGGAGTGTGAGCAGTGACAAGCAAGACAGGTATTGTATATCTTAGCATATCACATCAGGGCTTTTCTATCACTGCTGTAGTTGTGTATGATGTTTCTTCCTGGCTTTACGTCTAACTGTTGCCCTGCCTTAAAAGGGGAGGTAAGGAATCTTCCTGGCAATTTTAGGATGGTTGCAGGTGCTTCTGTAAAAGTAGTTGCACATCTCTGTTCACCTTAATTTATGAACTGATAATTGCTTCTCAAGAGTTTGATTTGGACAGGATACAGGCCTTAATACAAAGGGGTATTTGTACTTTGTATCTCAAAATTTATTACCTGAAACCATCCCTTTTATAGTAGTTAATTTTTTGGACCTAATAAAAATTTCTAGTCCAGGAGAATTTCCCTTCAGGATCAGTCTATATGCATGACACAGAGTAAGGAATTGGTGTTTAGGTGATAAGGTATCCCTAACCTTCTATATTTTGTGGGCAGCACTTGCAGCTGTGCTTTACAGACCTCCTTTGCTCCTGTCCTAATGATGAGCCAGTCCTCAAGTGTGTGGTCTCTCTAATCCTTGGACCCACCTGGTATGCTCCTGACTGTCACTAATATCTGTGTGACTTTGTGCTTGGAGAAACTCTGTCCTTGTTGTACATAACATGAAGCAAAATCTCTTTGAGGTTGTTTCTTTCCCACTCTGCTGAGTTGTGGGAAACTCAGTAGCTTTTGTTCCTTTGCATTTCCACAGCCCCCTGAGACTTTATTTGTAGGACTTGGCTTTGAGGTAGCATTTCTTTTTAGCAGCCCCATAGAGAAAATGGTGCAGAAAGGCAAATTATATAGTGGGGCCCAACCTTGTTCTGTAAGCCTGCCAAAGTACTTGTGTCCTACAAGGAGGAAAATATGTTCAGCAAAGTTCTTGACAGCTAGCTGCTGTCTCCTCGTGGGTATGAGAGGTTCAGAAGGATGGATGGCCTTCATGAATACAGGCAGCTCTATTTTGTGTCCACATGCCTCCCAGCTGTGAGCTGACACTCGAGTAGAATTACTTTGTCTTACCGTGGTCTAGGTGAAGGTTAATGTGTCTCAGTGAATAACATCGAGACATTAATTCTTTTGATTCCTAAACAAATTTCTTTATGTTATTCTCTGGTACCTGCAGGTCCTTCATTTCCTAGCTGCTTCAGTTCACATTTAAATGGAACAGGTGAAGGTGAAACTTCATATGACTGTGCTGAATGGTCAGAATTAGTTGTACCTGCATCATTATTATTTTATTTTTTTTTACATGGCTGTGCTGCAAAACAAATAATGCTCTCAAGAGTGTCATCTTGAAGTTTCAGTAATTGTTTTGTGGTGGCTCTAGAGGAGCTCTCCATTCTGGCAGCTCTCAGGACTGATTAAAATGCTTGAGCCTGGTGTATTCTTGGCTTGTTGCAGCTGATGCTGGACGGACACTGACTGCGGGTAACTCTTTGTGTTTTCACTTGGTGTCCCCACAGCTCCATTGCCTGGGCTCTGTGATTAGTTCAAACTGGACTAAAAGCACTCCAGTAGCAGATCCATGTTAGCAATGGTATGTGTCTTGAGCACCATCAGATCTTTGGCCCTTTATTTCTGCCTTCTTTCTGGAAACAGGAGGACACTTAAATTCAAGTGCTACTGAAAGCCTCCAAAAGACAGGCACGAGACTTTACTGTTAGTTTTACCCACATGTATGCATATAGTCGCTGAAGAAAAATTCTCATTCTTCATACAAAGCCTTGCCTCCAGCTTACTGCTGTTCCAGTAGCACTTTGAATTTGACTGTTGTCTGCTTCTGGTCCAAGCCAAATGTTTAATATCTCTTGCTAAATTTATCCCTCAAAGAGCCTCCGTTTTCTTTAAAACTGTGGTCTCTTTTCTCATCAGTAATTTCAAATCCTTTATCATGAAATCTGCTCTTTGGCCCATGTGAAGTGGACTCCTCCAGCAAGTAAACAATTCACTTGACATGTAGCTGAGAGTTTTTGCCAAGATGAGAACTCTTTATAAGGCTAAATTTGAGAATATATTGTGAAAAACCTTCTAGTAATGTGTTTTGTCCCCTGCCTCACATCTCTTGATGCTGCAGTTGCTTGTGGCACACAGTTCTCTGTTCAGAAGTAGTGTAAGAATTTCTTTAGATACAAACACAGTTTGTTTTAAAGTGTTTTAATTCTGCAAGTAAAATCTGAAGTTTTTAATATGAATGAACTATTCAAAGGCAGGCTTTCACAGTTGTCCTTGTGCTTCTCTGCTTTTCTATTAGGTACTTAAGGCATCATAAGATCAGGGAATGCTGTGGTGGTGGTAAGAATTTGTGATTAGATAATTTTTTGTGTACATCTGATGAATTGATACCTATTTAATGCAAGTAGCTCATGAAAATTTGAAAAGAAGGAAGGATAAAAGACACCACCACAATCCCACAAACCACAGGTGGTCTTATTAAAGATTATATACTGTTTAGTCTTTTGGTATAGTTTAGAATTGATAGAAATATATTTTGAGCTTTGGTCCATTTTTTGTCCTGTTTGAGTTTGCCATAAAACTGCAGGATTGCTTTTTCTTTTGCACTCTGTTCCATGATGGTGGAACAGAAATAAGACTGGAGCAGGCCTATGAAAGTACTGCCACAGGCCAAAGTAAAAGTTGAGGCAACGGTTTTGTCTTTGCAACTTGTATAGTTTCACTGTTCCTCCCTAAATAAGGATTAGTCTCTTCTGAAAAATTTTTAGTGCTTTGAAAGTACATTTAACATAAAAGACTCCACTAAAACTTATACGAAGCTTAAAAATATTTGTTTTCTGAGCAAATTCTACAGCTCTTTCATTAATTTGAAAAGTCTTCTCTTGCAGCTACCAATGTTAATACCAGCTCATTTATATATTTTAACATGACTTACTGTCTGAAAGAACTTTTCTTAGTCTGTTGTTACAAACCCTAATGAGGCGCTTCTTGGGCTTCTTCCTTGCTCTCCTGATAGGTCCAAAATCTCTTGGTAAATAATTCTACTAAAAAATATGTAGATGTTACTGTAACTGAAATAGTGGGAGAGTGATCTTTCTTGGTTTTGCTTTTTACACGTGCAGTAGTTTTTGAGTGCAGTGTCCTACTTCACATATGTAGCCTTTCAGATACTTGATTTAAGTATATTGACTAGCTTGTTCAGCACATATATCTGCAAATAACATTTTTTAAAACTTAAATTTTGTTTTCTTCCTACAGGAAACATGAGTGGGATAAACATGGTACTTGTGCAGCCACGCTTCAAGTCCTTAACTCTCAGAAGAAATACTTTGGTAAAGCCTTAGAACTCTACAAGCATGTTGATCTTAACAGGTACATAAATGAACTTTGTGGTCTTCCTCTTATTTCAAACATTTTCTAGAAGTTTCAAATATAGCCTAAAAAAAAAAAAGTAAAAATCCAATGGCAGAGGGTAAATGAGTATTAGCATACATTATTTTTAGTACTGGAGTTCAGAGGAAGGGTTGTTTACTCTGAGAAGGAAATCTCTGGTTTCTTCAAAGTCTGATAAGCCAGCAGCGTTCTTGGCAGTATCATTCTAGACAATGTGAGCCAGTAAATTTTGAGAAGTGGTGTCAGCTATATCTCACTATCAAACGCTATGCCAGTGAGGTTCTAAATCAAGTGACAAAAGCCCCCCAAACTTCTGAGATAGAACAAGCATTGAGCTTCCATATTAGAGAACCCTAATGTGACACTCTTGCTTTGTCACAGGAACTCATGCTTTACCATGATTACCATGGATACCATGATTCCTCATCATGGCATCAAAACACTGACCATGCCAGATGCAAAATCTTGATGGGAATATTGTAGCTTGTCCCAAGAACTGTGTGTGCACATTCTGGCTGCAGGTGGATGCCAGAAGACCAGAGTCCTTTCCTGATCAGCACTTAGTATGGGTGGGAGAATGTTTAACTTGGATTTCTTGACCATGAATTGTCTGTCTGTATAAGATGACAGTATCTGAGAGAGGAAATAAATTCTTTTGTATCTAGAAACATATATTAAAAAGAAATAAATTTTAAAATTCCGTTCATGTTCTGTCAGCGTCTTGTGCAGGCAATCCTCTAACAAAGTCTCGTTGACTTTGCATATGCACAAAGGAAATAAGTCTTTCTCCCCTCCCCACCACTTTTGTAGGTGTCTTACAAAACTTAATCAGCTTTTTCTAGACGCAGTGCTTAAGAGCATGTCATATGTAGTGTTACAATTAATAATGTCTGATAAGCCAATTACCGAAGTAACTGTGATGGTGTGACTGAAACATTTTACAGATGGCACAGTGACCAATTATGTGAGTGCATCAGCATGTGTGACACTGAAAAAGAATAGAGACTGAAACATGTTGAAATTAATTGCTCAAGCATATTTTCCGTTGTAAGAATGAACATAATTAATTTAATCTTTACTGAAAAGAATAAAGACTGGTAATGTTCTCATTGTACTTCATTTATACTTGGATGAGAAAAAGTAGTGTTAGTGAGTAAAAGATTGTTTCCAAAAAGGAAATTATTAAAAAGAGGACATCATGCAAGACATCGTGTAAGAATGCCAGAACATCATCTATTTGATTTACCTCTCTTACATTCAGTGTCAAATGACTATGACAGACAGCTAGACCTTCAGGCAACTGGGTTAAATCCCTGTGCAGAGCCTGACCTTGGAAAGGCTGAGCGTTATCAGCACTCATGGATTAAATTCTGTGAGATGCTGAACGTTCCCACTCCTTATGGAAGAAGCTGGGACTTAAAGACTTGGCACCTGTTGGATCCTGAGTCTTGGAATTGTGGACTTTCCTCAGAAGTGAATCTAAAGTAAGGGGTGTATATAGGCTACAGGCTCTTGAGAGTTACCTTGTTTCTCTTATGTGAAAAACCTTTTCTCTCCTGTGTTAGAGCATGAGGGTGCCCGGCTGGAGCACAGGGTATGTAGATCAAGGCAGGGAAAGGAGGCAGTTAAACTGCATGCCCTGTCATTCAACAGAGCATCCTGAAGGTCCAGCAAATATCAATGATGTTGCCCTTTCCCCTAACTGTGCCTGAAGGTTCAACTCTCCCAGCCCCTTTAAGGAGGGGGAGATGGTTCTTCCTGACCCTGCTGAGTTGGATGGGAAGTGGTCTTTTGGAAAAGGGGAGCCTTTCCTAGGCCTCACAGAGGATGGAAGACCAGTTTCCATTGCTCCCCATTGCTGTAATGGTTGCCACGTTCTCATTATCCATTTACCTCATGATTATGAAGTTATATTTGCATACAGGAACCATGGAAAAAATGTTTTATCTTTGTTTCAGTTGTCTCCTGAAAGCTGGGATAAAGCCAAGCAGTTCCTATTACCAGGTAAGAGTCAATCTTTTATGAAACAAAATCATGTGCATTCACTCAGCAGGAATCAAGTAATTTCTAAAGAATAAGTGATCTTTTTTTTAATTGTATAGTTCTTTAAGGTTGTGCTTTAACGAAAAGTTTTTGTGAAATTAAGAAGCGTGGGAGCTATGTGGAAATAATGACTTTTATTTATATAAGCTTTTTAATTTTTCAGATGACTGCCATAAAGGAGGCTCTTACAAGATTTTATGGTGTAACACCAAAGATCCAGTGTCTTCCTCCAGAAGAGGTAAAAATCCCAATGTGCACACAGTCCCCAAACACCCTAAGATCAAAAAACCAAACAACAACAACAAAAAAAAGACGAACAACTTTTTTTTTTAAATAAAAAAGTGCACTTCTTATCAAAATACAAAAGCGAAAATAGTTTAAAAATCTTTAGCATGGTAAAACTTAGGTCTGGGTGTTGCTTGTGTGTATAGTCCTTTGCAGATTAGATATTGCTTGATTCTGGGAGTTGAGTTCATAAAAACATTACTAGAACCAGAGTGATCTGAATGGAGACAGTGCCTATTGGCCTTGACAAGAGTGCTGCCACTCAACAGCAGTCTCCCCTTCACTGGGCATGGCTCATGTTCTGTATGAAGAAGTTACTCAATGGACAGAATCCTTCAGTAACAAAGCAGCTCAGAGACTTGTCTTAAAAGACATACTAAAAGGCATTTTGAGCATCACTGTGGTTCAGGATGACCATAGTCTTTCCTTTTGAGCCGATGATGTCTAAAATTTCATTTCTTTATATTTTTCCTTGCCAGCAATTGAATCACAATGTGAATCACAATGCAGTAGGGAATGTCACACACAGAGACAGTGTGCTGTGATGTAGAATACAGGTCACCATATCTGAACCAAAAATACCTTTGAAGGAAAAAAATAGTATTTTGAATAATGATATAGCTAAGGCTGCATAGCCATTTTTTCTTTTTTCAGCTAGGTTACTCTGGTTTTATTGAAAAAGAAAACTAAAAAATAAGCCTGCAAGATGGCTTTCTCTCTTATAAGTGGTTCCTTATTATCTCAGCTTGATAAAAGTAGTTTACTACAAAACACTTGGCAGAATTATTGCCCATACACACAACAATTTTGTGAAAACTTGCCAAGATACAGTTGCTGTTGGAGTTCAGTAGCTTGTGTGTTATTAACTTGTTTGCTTTAGTAGTGCTCTGAGGTTTTTATACTCGGATGTTTCTTCACATGAAAAAAAAATACATTAAAAAACTATTGTAACCTATAATTTTAAGTTACTTTAAGCACCAAAGGAACATAAGCTGAATGTGGGTTGCACGCTCGCCCACTTCTTGATGTTGAAAAAATACAGAGCTAACAGAAACCCCAGTTTCTAGCTCTGTTTACTATAGTTATGCCACTGCTTTTAGAACAAATAGAATACTGCTCAAACTATGTGCAAGTCGTTTACAGTCTCCTGTCCTTAACAGCTGAAACTAACGGGTAATAGGAAAAAAGTAGACCCCAGTTATTTAAAGATAGCCTTTTTCAGAGTTCCAGCCTTGTCAATGGCTGAAGTGCATTATGGAAGTACTTCAGTGTTTAAAACATATTACACACTTGCTGTGTTCTTAAGAAAAATAAAAACCAAAACAAAAACTTCCACACAAACAAAAAAAAACCCCAAAAAATCCAAACCAGACCAAAGCAACAACAAAACAAAAACCCACCATGGTTACTTTGGTCTTGTTCATATATTTTGTCTTCTTTAATGGTTTCAAAAGCAATTTTTTTCTGTATGGGTTTTGTCACACCTGAACGTTTTGGGGGATTTTCCTATAATAATCTTCCCATCATGAAAGGCTTCCATGCCTGCCTGCCTGCCAGTATTTTTCTTCCTAGTCTGTTTTGTTGTACAAAAATGGCATTTCTGCTACTTTTGACAGCTTACTATTCTATTCTTTTTCAGTAAAAGCTATTATAAAAGCAAGTTTCTTTTCTCCTTTTGAAGAATTTTCTTTGCTTCAGTTCTCATGCTGCTACAAAAGAGTTGGTGAAAGGTGTTCAGCCAGAGTTCATCATTGAGGTGAACAGCTTCTGTGTACCATGCAGATCTGGCAATTGACAAGATAATCAGTGTCACAGCATTTCATAATGTGATTTACTAGTGAGGCAGATTCCCCAAATTGTTGAAACTGCAACTTAACATTGCTGAGATGCATTTCCTTGTTTGCTTGCTCCTTAAAAGACAAGTAAGTACTAGAAGCTGTTCAGAGTGGATGCCTCTGATTCATGTCTACTTCATGTTTTTCAAGTGGCAAATATAGAAATAAGCACTACTCTGTTCTGTAGATAAGACAATATATCTGAAGAATTGATGTATTTTCTTCTCCCCGTCATGCTGATCTCATCTTCTGTGTTTCTAGGGTGAAAAAGCACAAACAATTGGTCAGATTGAATTCTGCTTCACCAAAGAACTGCAGCTGAGAAACTGCACGGCGCTGAAGGGTGAATCTGAGCCAATGCAGGCTGACTCGAAGCTTGGATCTGAGGAGCTGTCTGTCTGCAGTGATACTCTCCCAACCTATTATCCTTCACAGGTCCAAGATCACAAATGAAGCCCTAAGGGTCTGAAAACCTTTTTAACAGCAATAAAACCCAAACCCTTAAATACTATTCCTTAGAAGGCAGTCCTGACTTGACAATGTTACAAAGACCTGTCCGTATCATAGGCATGCTGTGAAGATTTCTGCTGGAAAACACATTTCTTTTGCTATTAAAGGAGAATGGTCCCCGTTGTAGTATCAGTTACAGGGGCTTGTACTGAGTTGTGCCTGTGATGGGATCAGAATCTGATTTACAGCTTTGCCTGGACTTTTTTGGCTTGAATGGCTTGAATCAATGTTCAGAAAAGAACTTTTGACTTCTTAGTTTCACTTGCAGTTGAGTCTTCTTCCACTTTGGCCAGTTCTAGGTTTTGTCCATGAGTCAGGGAAATGAAGCTATTCTTTGTCTTGAAAGGATGTCTTTCTGAGATGAGATGACAACTTCTTGAGAAGAACATATGGAAAAGAAAAACAACTTAGAGACCCGTCTGGAGGATCTTTCCCAGAAAAAATACCCACTGCCTGGCCTAAGTTTGCCCTCCAGAAGTGCTGAACAGAGGCCACAATCTCAGAGGCACTGATCCTTTCCTCACTCAGTGATCACAGTGGACCAAAGATATCAACTTTGACATAACTTCTCAGAGAATGAAATAATGTTTACAAGATTCACAAGCACTTCTGCCTAAAGGAACCCAGGAAGACTGTATCTGTAGCCTTACCTATTCTTTGATTTCGCTACAGTAGCTCCATGCAGTCTTGAAGAAAAAACAATCTTAGACTTAGCTTTCTAGTATAGGGAAATATCGGGTCCTAGAAATATTTTCTTAATTTTTTGTTGTATTTGAACATTTAGCATTTACACACAAGTGCCAGAATTTTTAAATAAAAAAGAGATTGTCGTGTAATTGCTTTGTTCCAAGATGCAGCTTTTTATAGGTAAAACTGTAAATAGTTGAGGATTTTCAGTGAAAAGTACAGATGTTATCAGTGGTGAATCTCTATCCAGTAATAATTAATAACTTGCCATGAAGTTGGACATTTCCACAGGAGACCAGATTTGGATGATGTCCTCTACACAGTGCTGTGTTGTTATAAGTGTCTCAAATTGTTTTTCAAAGAAAGACAATTATGGCTCAAGGAACCATCTGTTAGAAGAATATTATTGTGAAAACATGAAATATGGTATTAGGAGCAAATTTGTTATGTCTTTTGGGGTTTAGAAACCATTCCCGTTTACTCTCATTTTGACTATCCCTGTTTCTCTACCACCTTTCATTTAAGGCTCTGTTACCTTGCCATTCCAGAATGCTGTAATTCTTTTAGTCCTTTCTTTAGAAACTCAGGTATTTTTTTAACAGCGGCAAAATGAGTATGGTCTGCACTCTGCTGTATCTGTATTTCAGTAGCGTGAGGGCTTCACTTTCAGAATTTGTCTTCCTTCCCAAGACGGGGAATATACTAATATATAATAATACTGTATTAGTATACCAATGGTATTCAGATCTAGTATTTTTATAGTAGCCATGGTACGTTCGGTTCATGTTGGACATCTGTAGAAGAATCACAATTTATTCCTACATTTCTGCCATCTTCTAAGTAAGAAAAGGTAGGGAGACAACTAAAATGCATGAAAAAACTAGAACGTACCTGTGTTTGTGGAATCTTCTTGATTAATATTGTCACTAATATTTTTTCCCATTTAAAAAAAAACAGAAATATATTTCTAATTAGCCTAGAGAAGAAAAAAACACTTTGGGAAAAATATATTTTTCTGCAAAGCAACAGCTCATGCACTTTTTAAAAACTCTCTCCAGCTCTTTCAAATAGTGCTTAGAAGGTGCATAGGTTTTGGGTGGACTGCAAAGAGTGCAAACAACTTAGAATTAACATTGATTTACATTTCATATCATAAGGTGGTTTGTTTTTGTTTTTCTAAAAGAATCAAGACTCACCTTTTCCTCAAAATCCTGATATTTTTATAATGGTTTGGAATTTTTGTTGTCCTTTTGCGTCTTGTTCTCCTTTTCCTTTTAAAGTTCTCAGTGTGCAGTGCCATGTCCTTGCTTGTAAAGCCAATCAGCAGCGAGGGAAAGTGAAAACAGGTTGGCAGCTACTGTCTGACCATCCCATGAATGTCTTAGTGCTTCTCAGTCACCAGTTTGGTTATGAACACTGTCTTTAGAGTAATAGACTTCTCAAAATCTTGCTATAAACATTTCCACCTTGGATGAGCAGGTGCAGTTTAAAAAAATCCCATGAAATCCACAGCAACGTGCTGTACTGGCAAATGAGAGATTGTTGGGTTTCCCTCACACTTGTTTTAATTCCTTGGTCCTCTTCACAGATAGAAGAAAAGCTCAAGCTTGGGAGCAATGGTAGCATTGGTTCTTGCACAGACACGTGCTTAATGGAAACTCAAATCAATAGCTTGATTGTTGCGTTGGGTTTTTTTAATTGCAGTATAATTATTTTTTTTTTATAATGCCAAATAATGCTTAGGGACACAAAATATACAGTATGAGTTCTCTGCAATTCCAAGTGGGTTCAGTTAAATCCCACAGTTAAGATTTACCTGCATCTGGAGCAACAGTGTGTGCCAGTAGCGACCTTGAGAGCAGGGGGGGACAACCACAAGAGAAACACAAGTTTCACATCCTGGAGCAAAACAAAAACCAGAGCACAGTCTGGGAGTGAAAACTTGTCTTGGTAGCAGAGTACCTGTTATTGTGATAAGCTCAGTAGAGGTAAAAAAATTTTTTGGAAGTCCATGATTGGGCATTATGAGGGGAGTGGGTTTGTGTCTTAGTGCACATACGTCTCTCTGTGTAGCAACAAAGGGATTTGGTTTGATTCGGATTCGATTACTGCATGATCTATGAGTCTGTGACTTCTTCATACAGCACAAAGTGAAATACATTAATTAAAACAAAGCACCAACTGCAAGTATGTACTTTATACTGAGCCTTCATAGTGTGAGGCTCAAAGGAAAAGCTGTGACTCTTGGGGAATGGGGAATCAGGAGATACAGACAGGAGTCAGAAACTGCAGCAGAGTAGGTGGTATGGCTTCCATGCATTTTTTTATGCTTCTCTTCAAATGTGGGAGATGTGAGGGAGCTGACATATTTAAAAACTTTGAGGAGAAACTCTTTCAGAGACATCTGAAATGAGAAAGCAAGAGGAAGGGAGGGAAATAGCAAAGCCAGCAGCATGAACCTGCAACTGAGTAAAAAATGATGTTAAGTCAAGATTGGCTAAAAATAACTTCATGGACCCTAAAGTCCTGTTTAAAGAGACGTACCAGAGGTACTTCATTTGCCTTAACCACACACCCACATGATTACACATGAAATACTTTCATTTGCTATAATCAATTTATTAGTAGTAGCAATAAAATACTCTATGTGACTACTGTGGCTTGTTTTTTTGACAATCCCACCTGCCTAACTTCTAGGAAGATACAAATGTCTTGTAAAAAAGCTACTTACTGATTTTTCTGCAGAGAAGTGCCAAGGTGCTATGCAGATTTAAGTGATACATTTAAGGGACGCTTTAAGGTCTGTGTCTGGATCTGGGCAACCAGGAGAGCAGATGAATCAATTATAGCACCAGTTCAGAGCAAAAATCGTGTCCAGCCATTTGTGTTCTTTCTAGCAATGGCTCCCAGCCAGTTACCAGACTTGGAAGTTGCTTTCCATCAGAATGTATATAATTTCAAAAGTTGGATTAATAGAATTTAAATACAAGAGGTAAACAAAGGTATATTGGGAGCCATAAAAATTGCTTAAGTTCTCAAAAGTGTCACTTCCTTAAGTAAAATAAAATCTCTCAGCTTTGAAGAGTCATCACAGCCTGGGGAAGAGGGGGGCTGTATTCTTTTCTGCCTCATTAAATAAATTGACTAAATCCCAGCAGGGGAGTTGTTTGTGCAGTCTCAGAGCTTTAAAACACTAGTCCACTCCACGAAGGGACTTTGTGTGTTTGTACCCTTTGTCTGTGTGCTCTCTCATGCAAAATGCACCAGCATCCCTTGGCGTGTCGCTGAGACCAGGGGCTGGCTGTCCCCTTCCCAAGGACAGCCCCTCTTTCTAGAACATGGGCAGGTTCCTTTCTCTCTCCCGTCCCTCGCTGCCGTTCGGCTGAGTCTCTCTCAGATGCACAGGAGCTTCAGCCAAGTTTATGAGGGGAGGGAAATGCAAGATTTGAAAAAGCAGTTTCTACTCGGATTCTTTGGGTGTATATCGTGCTTAAGGCCGTGTCTGGTCCGAGCTGACACTGCCAACAGGAACGGGGGAAGCAGAGGGGACTTCTCCCCATTGCTCCTCTACTTAGTGGGTGCAGCGACGGTTGCTGTTGCCCATCTGATGGGCAAAGCTGCCTCTGCGGGCTGGAAGGGGGATGACACTGGCCCATCAGAAGGGAGCAGCATGTTTTTTACGGTGGGGGAGGTAGATTTCCAGAGGAATGGGTTCTTGAATTTGGGCACCTCAGTTCTGGTGTGGTGCTTCAGGCAGCTGTGCTCTGTTTGGACCACAGAAGGTTAATGGTGCTGCTGCCAGCATTACTGCTGCCTGATGATGGTACTGGTGATGTGAAGGAAAGATGCCAGGACTTTGCAAGTCGCTTTCCCAGGAATGGAGCAATCGATGATGAGGAATGTTGTTATGTATTCTAAATTCAGACTGTCTTGCTGCTCGAGCAGCTTCCTTCACAAGGCTCACTACGTGCCTTCCTTTCCTGTTTATAAGTGTTCCGTGCTTCACAAAGTTGCTGTAGATCAGCTAGAGTTGATATAAAAAATCAATTTTAGAAAGTGGTTTCAGTTTCTTGTGCTTTGGAGAATAAGAGTGTTAGTATACAGGCTAAGTGAGACCTGATGTGGGAGATGGGCAGATTATGTTTTGTGCTGTGGTCGAGCATCACAGACTGGAGAGGATTAGATACACCTCAAGAGCAGCCAAGCCCAGCCGTGCCCATAGATCAGTGGTATGAATCCTATCAATATATACAGCGTGAAAATCACAGTGCTGACACTCAGACACTCTGCTCATTTTGAAGGACTGATGTTTCAGTAATCTTTTATAAAAAAGAAGGTAAAATTACCATATTTGATAAGGAAGTTTTTTAGGCAGGTGATAGAAAATTCTTAAGCAACCTGAAGAATACCGTGGTGCTCCCTATAAGAAATATTTTTCTGATGACAGCTTCACTTACCAGAACAGGCTGTTCACTTAAGATTTTCCTATAACTCACACAATGGTTGTTTGCGTTAGAGACCCATGCTCTGCATGCAAATCAGAGAAGATGAGCCAAAACAAAATTAGCAAGAACTAAAAACACAGCAGTTACCCTGTGATAATTACAATCTCTATAAACAAGTGTGATGCCTCCCAGCAGGTACCCGCCGTTAGAGCTCTTTCTTCTGCTTAGTATTGTTGAGTAAAACTCGTAGCTCTCAGCTTTGGAGAGAGGCTTCTCTCTTTCCAAAGTGCTCAGCTGAGGGTGGAGAAGCTGTGCACGCTTCCAGTAGAGCCTGGAAGAGATGCCCCATCACCTGAGTCCTGTCATCTTAGCACATCAGCTTTCCACAGATCCATCTCCCATACCAAGATTCCACAGGCTAAATTATGCTCGTGAAGGCAACATGTGTCCAGACACTTGTGCTATGGGTTCCCAGTGCCAGCTGTTGGGGTTTTGTGTTCAAAAGAGTATTGTGCAGGGATCGTCCCTCCTCATAAACCCTGTTTTGCAGGTATTTGCTAAATGCCTGGGGCACGTGTTTGTCAGGGATTTATTGGTCAGGAGGCTGACTAACTGATGGGTGAAGTGGGGACCACTTTCTTGTCTCCTGGTCACTCATGTTTGGGGGCTTATGATGCTGGTATCCTACTGAGGTAGTCACAAGGGCCTGAATTATATATCCTCGAGCCCCACAAAACTTTAACAGATTTCATCCTCTTGGTTTCTGTGGAACTCAATAATCCGCTTGTCATTTCTAAAGCCTGCTGCAGGATGACCACTGTGACAAATTAGCTCTGGGACAAAAACTACCCTCTCATTTCCAGTGCCTCTTGTTGTTTTCAATTCTCTTCATTATTCTCAGTGACTTGAGGGAGGAATGCACCACACTCTTTGATCTTGCAGAATAACCAAACCATTTATGGAGGCACAGATATCATACAGAGAAAAATATCTTAAATCTCATGGACAAAGCACATTCAAAATAAATAGCTATTTTTTTTCCTGATTTTTCACCCTCTATTACTGTTATGGGAGATTCTGACTGCAAGGATCACTGGAGGTCTGGAGGAAGGTAGGCATATTGATGGATAACTTGTAATCCTTTATTTATTATCCCTTTAGCACCTGTTTTTCTGTCTGGCTGATTAACAGGCTTGCTATCGTGAGCAAGAAAAATGTGTAAAAAAATTAATTAAAAAAAGACGTCAAAAACGGATATTCATTAAATCAGTCAACAGACTAGGGCCTCCATAATTGGGCGCGGATAGCCTGGTCTGTCTGGGCAGATGGGAGAACAGGGAAATCAGAGTATGTGTTTTCTTGCTTAGCTCTGCCACTATCACCCTGCAAATAACTTGAAATCTGATGACAATTTTAAGAAGTCCCACACGAATTAAGTAGGACATTAAGCAGGACTTCCTTGCATTTGCTGTCTGCAGAGGGCCATTTCATCCTCCCTAGCCCTGGACAAGTAATTAAAGCCTAAATGTTTAAAAATATCGTGACTTTTGGAGGCAATTAGAACATCTGGTCCCTACAGTAGAATAAAAACCTTGGTTTCAGCAGCTGAGCTCCTAGTGCTTACTTGGTGGGAAGTATGTGGCGCTGCAGAGGGATGACTAATGCAATAGTTGGACTGAGTCTTAAATCCAGCTCCTTCCCAGGGTGGCAAGGGGCCATGCCCAGCTGCTCTGGGGCAGCCCTCCCTAGGCCTTTTGGGATAAACCAGACATGGCATCCCTGGCAGGAGCCCAGATAGCACTGATTAGTATAAATACACGTTGCTAGGTCATATGGCACAGCCACAGTCCTCCAGTTACCCGGGAGAGGTTTCTGCTGCTTACAGACAGGTTCTGGAGAAAACACTCTGGCAGGTTCTGTTGCAAAGATGAGAACCCAGGGTTTCTCTCAGCTTTAAGCAATTGCAGCCAGTTTTCTTCACAGCTTTATAAGGAGAGGCTTGGGGGAGTCTGTGCAAAATATTGGATGCTCAAGGGGGAAAAAGAAGTCTTTGTCCCTGTTTTCCCTGCCAAGGGGAGAATACAAGGGACCTCCTCTCCTGTACTTCCCTTGCTGGTGGGTCCAACAAACAAACAGCATCAGCACTTTCAGCTCTGTGTTAAACACAATGGCTTTTACCTTTTGCAAGGAACTTAGTCCTGTCATTCTAAGTGACAAGAGCTCTTAGGAAGCTGCCCCAAGGACTGGTAGGTGAAGGAATAAGCTGGGTAGGAAGGATTGCATTGGCTGTGGAATTCCTCTTCCTCACCAGATGGGCCATCCTCAATAGCACACCTCCAAGTGCCTGGGGGATGTCAGAATAAAATGATGAGAGCGAGGACCTTACAGAACTAGGTGTCAGGTGACCCAGAATTTCTCAAGAATAGATTTTATGATTTGCATGCCTGAATTCCTCCAAATCTTACAAGAAGCACACAGGCTTTTTCACATTCATCTCTTAAAATTCGCTAAGTAGCATTTCTGCTCATTTTACTTTCTCCAGCTGCTGGAAGCCACCAGTGGTCAGTGGTGAAAATTTTAGTTACTGACAGCTTGTTTTATGAGCAAGAAAGAGCCAGATGGAGCCAATTCCATAATCCTTAAATATAAATAATGTATTATTTAATACAGATTCTGAAGTCCCTTCAGGCTTGAAAATCAGCCGGTTAATAACTTTTCATTTCAGACATACTGAACACTGTAATAACCTGATGTCATTTTGAACACAGCGATTAAGTATTCAGTTTACAAGACAAATGAAGACTCATTATAGTCAATCAGGGAGGTATTACATGAACTTTAATTGCAGGTATTTATCACAGTTTCACAAAAGAATATTTTACTAGCTATTTTGAAAGAAAAAGCTACTTCTTTGTTATTGTGTAAAAGTACTGCCTTCTTTATAAAGAACTTCTAATGAGATCTTTTTCCAATCCTAATGTTTTATGGTAACCCGACTGCACTATGTCATCATAGGACATTGTGAAATTAGATAGTGAGTGTGACAAATATATCTTACACTGGCAATTTCTTAGCAAATTATTTTAAGGTTTTGCCTTTGTGGTGACTAGAATGAAAGAAAGCTTTCCTTTGGAAAAAGCAATAAGAACTGATTTAGCAGCCAGTGACTTCCAATACACTGGCCAGAAAAAAAAAATAAAATGAAAAAAAAAAACCAGCAAGAAAAAGTAATATTTGATAAGCTTAGTTTGTCATGTTAGCTTACATGTTTGTCATGTTAACCTGGAAAATATTGGGAGTTTTCCAGTAGAGCTCAGTGACATAAGTAGTACAAAGTACACTTCGTTAAATACAAAGATTCAATTTTTTATGACTGCAGTTTTTAATGATTTCAACTCCACCCCCTCTCTAAGTTTTGTACTATATTTATCTTTTATATGAGATTGCCTAATCTGTAATAAGGCTGCCAAAAGCCAATTACAGTATTGTGGTAATAATAATACATTGTAAAAGAGGAATTGGAATAAAATTATTTCCATTTAGCCAAGAATTTCAGAGTGAAATATTAAGTAGAATCATGACTAGATTTAGGGAAAGAAAACCAGGCTGAGGCTGCTTTTCAGAAACATGCTTAACATTTTTTTCCCTGAAATTCTTTACAGCACAGGAGCCCAATGCTATTGTTCCAGCTGTAGGACTACGGGCTCCTATTGCTTTAAGATAAAGTTTTATTATTGGTTGAACAAATCACAGTCAGACTCTGCTAATCAATACTCTTTGCATCCCAAATGACTTACAGTAAAGCTCTCGATTTAACTCCCTGCTTTCAGTAACAGCATGTTTCCCTTCTAGGTCATTTGGCATTATTCATATTTAGACTGCAAGGTTGCGTCTTGTACTCACTCTTAGTGAAGATATAATTTACATGAGCATTCCCTGAAATGTCTCAGACAACTTCAGTTTCATTAAGAGATGTTGGTATTCCAAGATAACTAGAATTTGTTGAAAGGTTTCCAGAGAAAAGTATATTAATTAAGTTGTTTTGCCTTAGAAAAGTAGTTACATTTCCATAGGAAGAAGGGAGCAATTTTGTCTTAATTTTCTTTATTCCACAGAGAGAATCAAATATAAAGACCCTGAGACAGTAAGCATGCCTTGATGCAGCCTGACTGCGGCAGTTTATTACTGAATTTTATTCTGGACTTTATATATTTACTGGAATTAACTACCATGGGATCTTCTCTCAAAAGCATTTCAGGGTAGTTTATAAAATAGAGAAAATTATACAGTTGGTGTCATTTATATGAGAAAATAAGCATTTCCAGATTCTGCTAGTTGTGATCTTTTTGGGAAACATTTTAGTTTTGAGAAATCATTTCCAGTTCATCAAGTGAAAAGTGGGATTTGGTCAGAAGAAGAGACCGTCAAACCAGCTGACATGACAACCATGTCCAGGTTGGACAAACAGCCAATTTGTTCAAGGACTCATCCAGAACATTTCTGAACCTCAGTTGCTCACACTGTGGTCATTGACTCCATTTTCGTTTATGTCCTGGAAGAAACATTTTCTGCAAGTCAGAATTTTACTTCCCAGTGAGCCTTTCCTAGACTTCAGCAAGGACCTGAAAGCTTTTGCTGTTCCAAGAGTACCACAACGCTGAGCTGTGCTTATTCTGTAGCTGGTTCAAAGCATCAGAATTTCAGACAATTCAGTTCTGAAGCTCTGGGACTACTTGTGCACCTGATCTAAACTTCTGCCCCATTTACATCAGCTGCCTTATTCTGGTTTGTATAGAAGAGGGGATGAAGCTGAAGGACAAAGTGGCTTGCTGCAGCTTACACAGAGAGATAAAGCCAGCCACGACCAGAACCTCATTTCGTGCTCCATTAGGTAAAATTAGATTTGCAGCATTAGCTGCTCTGTTTTGTTGCATTGTATTGTAGGGGATTTGGCAGAAGCTTGGTGTATGTGACGGGGAGCTGAGTTATAAATAATAATGTTTTGTTTCTACAGGTGCTGCTTTACAAATAAATTGACTGCAGGAAAAATACAGTCTGAAAATAAAGTGCCACGTATCACAGCTCAAATTGTACTGATTTATAACATTAAGACAAGACAGGATATGTTTTGAAACACTTAGAGGTCTTGCATTTCCCCCAGACAATGTGCATCACCTGTGTGGAGAATGATTTTTGCTGTCCTTGAAAACCTTTTAAGCTGGAGCTGGTGGAAAGCTGTGCTGTCAGTTGTCCTGAAGAGTGTGTTTCTGTGAAGCACCCACCAAGTAAGAACACTGGCCCCTCAGAAAACTTTTCCTAAACTTCATGAAATGTGCTGCCCTGTAGGAGACACTGCTTCGCATTTCAGTTCTGATTGACTTGGGTTATTCCAGAGTGAAAAGCTTTCCTTCTAACTAAGCAGAATAAGCTCTTGTATCCAGAGCAGGAGCCAAAGGAGAAAATTGTCTCTGTTAAGACTGTTTGGAGGGCACTGTCTGAAAGGTCTAGTAATTAGATATACATCTAAGTCAGGGCAGCTGTTTGCCTGGGGTTTTTTTTCTGCTACGTGACTTTTAGCTACTTGGTCATCTCATATTGCAAGACAGTACAGTCACACAAATGGTTTAAATTGCTTTATACAAGAAACCTCTAGTCAACCATGTCACATTAATGTCTTGAGGCAAATTGCCACAAAACTAGTAAAAATGTTTTGCAAATGATTTAGGATGTCATAAACAACGTTTGTCTGGTTTTAGGGATACTGAGATACCAATTATTCAGGTAAGCCTTTGCCTCTTCAGCAATAACAGACAGGTAATTAAGACATTTTGAAAATAACACTGTCTCATGCCTTCTCATATGCTACTCAACAAGGATAATAATTTTTTTTTTTTTTTTGCAACAGGCTATTGTAAGGCTTTATTATTGCTTATAATTAGAGTGGAAATTTTACCCATAATTACTCAAGCCAGAATATCCTGACATGAGAAAATAACATTTTCTACACCATATTTAACTGAGCTGAATGAATATTCAGAGATAGATACATGACTTATTGGTGACCTACAGAAATGATAGGTGTATAATTATTCCTAGAACAGTTAAGCCAGATGTTACTTTAGCATTTAAGCAGTGCAAGCACATTTAGGAATACTTTTAGTAGAAGCAGAAAAGAAAGTATTTAAAACACTATGTTTTATATGTGAAGTAGAAGCCTAGAAAACAGCAAATTCTAAGATAAAACTACATTTTAAACAATGTATAAAGCTGAAACTATGCCAATTCACTATTAAAGTAGCTAAAGCAATACAACTTTTTTGTACATTAGACAATATACAGGTTAGCCATCCTTAACGGTGTTAAAATCAGAGGATAAATTAGACATGCTTAGTAACCACATGTATATCAATTTCTTTAAACAAGATACCTAAGAATGCATATCTGAATATTACAGAATTGCAGAATTGTTGTGGAAACCATTGCAAACTAACATTTGCATATAATTAACTGTAGGTAAGTTGCAATCATAAAGGAGGGAATGGGAAGAGGCATAAAGATAGGAATATTCAGCACAAAGTAGGTTCCAGACTTTTGATGACTGTAGCTAATATTGAACTCTTTTTAATTGTCATTCTTTGCCTAATTTCCATCCATCTATATCCCAAATAACCATACCAAATCAAAATTAAAAAAACCCCAACAACAAAAGATTATGTGGAATATTTTTTAAGTAGTTCCAGGGAAATAAGACAAATTCAATTTCTGAAAAAAATGTGCCCTTGTTTGGGAAAGGGCTGGATTTTACTCTCCATTGTAACTATGTAATTACAGCAGAACAGAATGTGTCCAATAATTTTATAACCAGGTTTATGCCATCTGCAAAGTAAGTCTGGTTCCTCTGAAATTGTCTGCCTCTATAGGTTTATGGGCTAGAGGTGATATACGTAGCAGATATTAGTTGCTAGCATGAGATATTTGTCAATGTAATTCCAGATCAGGTCTTATAGAAGTGCACGAACTGCTAAAACATTATTTCTTTGGTCAGTTCTGTTCAGCTGCAAAGCTACAATTCTTTGTTCTTTGTTCACAAGACTGGTTTACTAGAGAGATTCGACTTCTTTCTCCACTCTATGGATATATTGCAGCATTTGAGGGAACCTATGCAAGATACAGACTTTTCTACATAAAAAAAAGTATTTCTAAATAGCTTTGTGATTGCAGTGATGTTAGGGTCTGTATGAAGCCAAGCAAGTCATTAAAATTAACTGCATTTCTGGCTGACACTAATAAAAGAACTTCTGACCCTCAGTTTCAGTCCTGTTTGTACAGTCCTCAGGCAAGTCATTAAATTTAAAATCTTTTGAGGATCTCTAAGAATTATTTTGCTTTTTTGTACCTTAGTGCTATGAGGAAAGGTCTAGGAGAGGTTGTGCATCTGTAAAACCAGCCCTAACCCCAAGGGCATTGACACCTATTTCAGCTTGCATGAAGATGATTTACATCCCAATTTCACTTGATTGTGGTTGAACAGTGGATTTAAGTGCCCTTCTCAATAGAAATTCTTGCTTACCTTCTGTGCAGTTAACCTAGTATTTGCAGTCTTCTAGTTGCAATATGCTCTGATCCTATGATCTTACTTGGTCTTAAAGGTCATTTACAAGGCCAATAAGGTGGGATCTAATCCTACTTTTACCATAACGTAATATTATTATGTGATACTGCTGCCTGACGACTACTTAGGTAAGTTAAACAAAGGCTTAAATTGGGACAACTTTGGTAGGAAGTCTGAGGATGTGCGAGACAGAGCAATAATTCTGATGCATGGAAGTAGAAAAATACTTCAGTGAATGCTGAGTGGAAGCAGGATCTCCCAATAACTTTGAGAAGTAAAAATAGCCTCATAAAGATGGATATAAGGAAGCGATACACAAAAAAGCAACACAAATAGTAAGGAATCCCCTATAAGGTGATGCTTCGCTTTAGTTAAGAGGCTAAAGGCTCACTTGAGATTTAGGCATCCTTCCTTTAGCTCCCTTTTTTTTTGCTCAAGAGGCTCCATATTTCCCACCACTCATCAGAGTCCCTCACCTGCCTGAGCAGCCTGGTTTGGATTGATTCACCTGGTTGCATTGCTGTTTCCCTTCGCACACAATCAAGTCAGGACTGGGTCTCCGGACTCCTATTCGTCTGCTGGATGTCTGAGACACTAAATACAGTCATGAATTGGCTCTTCTCAGTGAATTTTTAGATGTTTTATGGAAGGTTAAGAAGCTTTTTCAGCAAGACTGAGATGCTTCTTCAGTCAGAGAAAAACAATTACGGACACTTGCCAGGGTATGGAGAGTAGGAAGTGTGGGATATGTGTGAGGCAGCAGCAGATCTGCAGTTCTGAAAAGGAAAGGCAATTCCTGCAGCGCACTTCTTTTTGTTTGCTTCTTCGAAAACATTTTCATATAAAAGAATAAGGTATGAGGTAAAAAAAAGTGCTGGGAGTAAGCACTGATCTTAAGCAAGCACTGTACAGCAACAGCTACATGCGAGCCAATCTGGGCTCTCATTATTTCATAATTACTTTGTGATTGTCAAACATTATGTTTTCTGTCTTCCTGTGTTTTGTTTTGTTTTGTTTAGGGTTTTTTTGGGGGGGTGGGTTGTTTTTTTAATTTTAGAAGGGATGTCACTCTGCAATGCAAATAATTTAGAATCAAGTTCCCCTTCACTGAACCTGGTACTTGACTCTAGAAAACTTAAAAATGCTTTATAGTTTGAAGGATGGAAAGAATCTCTTACCAAAAAGCTTCACAGCAATTGGCTCCATGGTCTTGGGATTGCACACTTGTTACAGGAGGCATCAGACAGCCCGTGCCTGGGAAACACAGAGGTGAGAGCAGATTCATGGGGTGTCCTTTAAAATGCCAGTTCAACGTGTACAGCCCGTAGAGGTGTAAAGCAGAAGTTTACTTGGGCCGAAGGCTGCATACACACAAAAGGGATCGGTGCAGCCTGCTGCTGGAGAAGACCAAGGGGACAGTCCCTGCAGAGAAGAGTTGATTGAATGTGGAGTTCCTGTGATAAGGTACACAGGACTTCTGTCGTCATTATGAAGGCCCTAAGGTCCTTACCGCTGGCATTTCTATGGATGGTCCAGGTTAGATGAATGGCTGAATATTTAGGGTTCATTCCCAGCTTCATCCTCAAAAAATCAGCTGAAGGCAATCATTTTGTGGAGGAGTTAATTAGACCCTGAAGACTCAGATAGACATAATGAAGATAGAGTGGGAAATTCTCTCTGTGAAAGAATGAACGAGTGTGAATATGTTAAATGAAGTTGGGGAATGAGGGAGAAATTATCCCTTGCATTTGTTTTACTGCTTATTGAGGATAGATGGGAACGCTGTGAGGGATTTTTACCAAACTGTTCCAAAACTGAATTGACCAAGAGTCTGTGCAATCCAGCTAAACTTGAACCTTTGTTCTTATTCATTCTGCTATGACCTTGTTTTTTACATAAGCTTGCTAAACCTTAAAAAGCAAATTGCAGGTCTAGTGGGTACCAGCAGCTGGGAGCCTGCGCCGAGTGTCTGTTTGAATGGCTCTAATGAGGCCAAGGGAGCTTTGTTTTGAAATCCAGAAGCGTGACTGCTCTTGCAGAATCCTGATCTTTGCAAGGAAAATCATGCCTCATTCGCACAGTCAAAGCTAAGACCTTTGCTTTGCCTCTGGTCACCATCACCCTGCAGTCTCTGCTTGAGTATTGCTTTGGAAGTGCTACAGCTCTGGTCTAATTTTTGTCTCTTTTTGTTATGCCTTTGGCCAGCTGCTGGTCAGGCTCATTTGGTCTTCTGCATAAGGCCTTGAAATTTTCTTGTAAGTGGCCTTAAAAGAAATTTATGATAATAAGTTCTGCTTTTCTTGCAGAACAACTGCATTTATTTTCTAATACAAGTAAGCTTTTATTGATCAGTACTCATACAGAAACTTTGGCAGGCATTTACTTTTCATGCCTCGCTTCACAAATTGTGACTTGAATTTTCTTTTTTTTTTAAAAAAAAACAAATACAAAAGCAAAAGTGACACATAATGGTTCTTCAAGAAGATTGTGGAAATATTAATTTATAAGGGGATATAAAATTCTACTGCAGGCTTAATTTTATTTACAGTGAAGAAAAACAGATGAATATTGGAACAAATGTATTAATCTATACATGTACCAGAGCTTTTCAAAGTCTACAGATAGCAAGATAGCAAATGCATGATAAGAGAAAACCCACAAAACCAGCAACTTAGAACATTAGATTGTTTTACTAAATGAGATTTATTCTATTATACCCTCTTTCTCTTGATTATTATTGTTGGCAACAAAAAAGCACTGTGAGTTACTATTACTATAATTTAACACTCAACTGAATTAAAACAGCACTGAGCTAGTGCACATCTGACTGACAGCCCCACGAGCCAGATTTGAGACTACATGGATGCCTGCAATCGGTGTTTCTCCTCTAACAAATATTCCACCCTTGCTCCAGGGGAGGACATGTGGCCAAACTGCAGCAAGCAGGACCGCAAGAGGCTCTGAGATGGCAGGGAAGCAACTGCTCTGGCTTTCCCAGGAAACTTTGTTTCTGGAAAACTCCAGTCCAAAAAGCATTCACAGTACTAATACCAAGAGACTCTTTCTTTACCTCTGGGGCCCAGGAGCAGGTGGCCCTTGTCCAATTGGCCCTCACCCAGGTGTCTCTCGCTATACTAATGAGAAGCTATAAATTAGAGCAGCTGGAAAGGTAGGAAGTTTCTCTGCTTCTTTGGGTGTGGTCTCTTCTGTATTGTGTGCTGCTTTTGTGTATGGATGTAGTACTCTGGAGCAGCAAACTCCAGAGTTTGCTGGAGTTGTTCCACTATGGTAGATATTGAAGAGCACCATCAGAGCGGGCTCCTGGAGCTGTTGCACTGCAATCTGTGAAGGTGAGGAAGTGGTTTTGAGTAGTTCTGTCTCCTTGCTGCTTTTCAGGTGGGGGAAGAAGGGCACCTAGAGGTAGGAAGGTATGTGCTGCTGGGCCTGGCTTATTCATCTTGAAAAAGTGACAACTGGTGTGGAAAGTGTATGCCCTGTGTGAGCCGGATGCTACTTTTACCTGGGTTATCCTGCTGTTGTGCTGTGGGGAGGGAGGTTGGCTGTGTGGCATGACTGGCTTCCTATCCTGCTGGTAGGTAGGAATTCTGGGTTTGGGCAAGTAACCCTTTTTCAGTATTATTGTAGTGGAAAGCATTTGCTTGACCTATTACTGTCTGTTTTGGAAAGAGTCACTCTATTGCAGCTGGTGTGTCTCTATGCTGGTGGGTAGCGCAAACAATAAATGATTTGGTCCCTTGTACAGCACGGTTCTAATTTGCCCATCAAGCTGCCTTTATGGCTTTTTTTTCTTTTTCCCCAAAGAAATGGGGTGAGTTATGTGGTGGTGGTACGCAGCCGTGCTGCAGAGCCTGGCTTTCCATTCACTCTCACAGTGTGACAGGGCTGTAGCTCTGGTCTCTGGCTTCTGTCCTCAGCTCTCCCCCTGCTCTCAGCCTTTGCTGATAGCAACTGTGGTGATGAGAAGGAATTCTTCGCAGTTGGTAGATGCAGGTTGGCCTGCAATCTACAAAGCCTTCAGTCATCACCTATAATATACCTCATTTTTTGAGTTCAGATATTCAAGGCTGTACTTCAGTGGTCTCATACTTGTCTGTATATTCATCTGGGAAAAAGTAATCAAAATACAGCATGGGACAAATTTAAAATAAAACAACCACAAAACCTGTTACTACTGTGGTTTTAAAATTCAAAACACTGAAGAAATTCACTCACAAAAAAGGTTGGATTTGTGGGGGTTTTTTTTTCTAAAATTGGATACATAACACCTGCAATGTTTAGTAACGCTGGTTTGCTTTCTCACCCTCACACTAAGGTCATCCTTAAAAAGACAAAAATGCTAAATGGTTGAAAGGGAAGAAATCACACTGCATATTCATTTTTGGGTTAGACATTGTTGGTTTCCTATTTATTTTGCGTGTGTGCTTTCTGTGGTCCTTATCGATCTGAATGTCATGTTCTGTTTGAGAAGAAATAATTTGCTTTGAAACTAAGGACACTTGACATTAAAAAGCTTCTGTAATAATACAGGATTAGTGCTGTTTACTTTGAATAGATTTTATTAGCTTTCTGACTGTAGATTAGATCCCTCAAAGGGAGCAGCTTCCTCCACTTTGCCAAAGCCAGAAGGGCTCTGTGAGAATTTTTTGAATGGGGTTTTTTTTGCTTCCCCATTGTTCCTGTAAATATCATTGCAGTTACTGAAAAGTTGCTTATGTGCCTGTTAATGGTTGGAAGAGTTTCTTTTGTCCAAATAGACATATTAAAAGTAAAGTGGGCAGTTAGTGCATATAATACGCTCTATTAAAATGGCATTTAGAAAGTCCTTTTTCTTGACATTTTGTTACTTTCGCAAATGTTGTTTGTAACATGGATTTTCTTCTAGGAACACAGTTATCTACAATTATTAATTCATCTTGATGTGTTTAAGCAGAGTGCATCTTTATCTGGATCTAAATGAAAGTGTGCACCAAAGTGAACTGGTACCCTTGTCCTCAAGTCACCTAAAATGTCTATGTGACAGTTATTGGGTAAATAACTGTGTGGATTTCTATGACTCAGTGTGTAATCTCCTGTCATGTTAATGTTACCCTTGTTGATTTATGCTTGAAGTATTGCTTGCAGTCTCCTGATGCTCCTCTATATATTTCTAGGCAATTTTACCTTCTCTGCTACGACAATGTTTTCTAGGCTACTTCCTCAATTTTCTTTCTCTAATGTAAGTCTTTAGTTGTCAATTCTTTGGATTTTGAAAGTTTATATGGAAAATTTAGTTTCTGAGCTTTCTGTTACCAGAATAATGTTGTTCTGTAGCCAAACTAATGATAACTTTATGTAATGAAGTTGAAGAAAATCATCTTGATTTGCTTGTACTTCTAAATATATCTACTGATAGAAACAGTGACACTGTTCCCTCATTGACAGTTAAGGAAGACCTAAATTTATTTCTTGGTCTCAATTCCCTCTGTGTTTGTTGAAGTAGAACAGATGCCCTTACACTTACCCTTTTTCAGTCCGGCCGCATTCACACTGGTGAGATGCTGACTTGTTGTCTGTCTTGTTGGCGCTTCTGCCCAAAATTATATTTGCTTCCTGTCTGCATGGTCTGATTGAGGCAGAAAAGTTGTTTCTGCTACTTTCAGTAAGGAAAAATTTAAGCAGTTGGAGGCACCATTCCTGGAGGTATTTAAGAATCGTGTAGTCGTGGCACTTCAGGGTACGCTCTAGTGCCTGAGATTGTTGGGTTTTGTCTGTCTGTGTGTGTTGGTTTTTGTTATTTTTTTTTGTGGTTGGACTGATGATCTCAAAGGTCCCTTTCAATCATGAATATTCTGCGATTCTGTAAAGGTTCACTTCTGAGGTGATCAATTGCAGCTACGAACTCTCTCCCTTGTGCTCTGTGGCCTTGCAGTGTGCCCCACTGCCATGGCATTGAGGGGGTAGAACCTTCCCTTGGTTCTTGGGGAGGGAAGGAGGGTATTTTGGGATGGTAATGCCTCTGGATGCAGCAAGCATGGAAAGCAGGGTAAGTAAAAGAAGACACTGGCTCAAACACTTCCTCCTCCTTCTTCCCCTCCTCTGACCCCCAACCCGTGATTGCTCTATTGCCTCCAGATCAGTCTTCCTGACCCCAATTGAAGGCAATGTAACTGTCCTCCTTTTCCCTTCCCATCCCCTTGTTTGGGCTGCAGAAAAAGTTCAAGCTTTGTTGCAGCTGCTGGGATGCCCTGATCCACCCTGACTTGAGCTGTTGCGTTCAGCTCTGAGAGAGTGACAAACAGAACCCCCTTTTCTTAGCCAAGGTGCCACTGGGCAGAGATAGGAGTGTGTCCTTGCTGTCCCTGTCCTACCGCACTGTGAGCTGCTCCTTGAGGAGTTAAGCAATGTGTTTTGGGGAAAACATAATCTCTTCTGTGCTTGTAAGATGAAGATGTGAAGTCACAAAATTTGCTCTAGGCTTGAGCAGCAGGAAAGTTTTCACTACAACTAATTTTTGCTGAACCTGTTTAACTGATGTTTTTTTAGAGTAATTGGGAATTGCCACTTTAACGAGGAGTATCCCAAGAGCTTGTACAGCGGTTGCTCTGTAAGAGGTTACTTAATTTCCTAATTTCTTATAGAGTGCAGGAGTTAGCAGGTAAGACCAGCCTGTGTTTGGCACCTCAGCTCTGCAAGTGGTTGATGTCTCTTGTGGCAGGGAGGGTAACAAGCTTTGGATATTGGGTGCAGAAACACAGTGGGGCTCCTGCTGTGTTAGCCAGTTAGCGCTACTGGGGACATCAGCTGACAGAGTTTAGTCTACTCCAGATAACTGATTTAGGTTTTCTGTTTTCCAAGGTCCAGAAGTTTTCCAATTCTTCCAATATTCAACTATTCATTAAGAATTGATTAATATAGTATGCATCAAGTACCTGCAGCCTTAGCACAGATAATTAGCAAGGATTAATATTAAAAGTTCCTTTTTCTACAGCTCCTAGCATCCTTTGTCCCTTTTCTGCAGGGGCACTAGATTAGTTGGACAATACCAGTCTGTTGCACCTTTAAACTGAAGGAGTCCAATTACAATCGCTATTCACTAAGCACTGATTTTAATACTCATATGGACCTTCTCATTAATGACAAGTGGGGAAGCCAGGGCATTGCATAAGTTAAGAATTAAGCTGACCTTCTCTCTGGTGTTAAGCATTTAATATTTCAGTATATGGAGCAGACATTATTTTAATTTGAATATTATAAGCTATAAGCTTCACAGAAGAGAGATGCGTGCTGCTTTGGTACTGAATGCTTTATTTTATCTGCCACTGTTTCCTTTTGTGTTTCTTGGAAATAACCAGGCATGTACTTAGTGACTAAATAGTAAACTGTTTTAGCAGTACTGGGGACATCTCTTATGTTGGCATAAGCAATATTTCCCCTGTGCCTTCCACACTTTGAAATGTGTAGGCGGTGTTTCGTGCTTCTCTCCACATCTCCAAGTGATGAACATCCAAGTGCTGAACTTGAAGTAGTTAATGCTGAGGCACTGAACAAAGACAGCTTCTGCTGAGGAAATGTAGTCATCTTGTTTCAGTAATGAGCTTAAAGCATTTCAACATCTGCTCTCAGGAAAAAGCAGTGGGGGATTTTGTTTGTTTGCTTGCTTTCAGTCAGGAAGAGAGCATTTGATGACTTTGATATGAAAACCAAAAAGGCATAGGCAACTGAGACTTCCCTCCATCAAAGAATGATGCAAGGTTCCTATGCAGTTTAAACCTGCACTGCTTTTACTAGTTCTAGCATTTGACACTTACCCATCCACTACAGATTTCATGCATCCGATACAGGCTTGATTTTACAGATTATGGAAACTAGTCACGAACAACATGTTTCTTTCATCCTTGGGATGGTGTGGTAACAGATTGAGGCTAGTATGGTACGATGGTTTTGCCTTCTATTTCCTGTTCGAAGGCTGCAATTTTTAGTAAATTGGAGAGCCTGTGGATGGATCTACATGTGATCCATCAACATGTAGTTTATGAATCTAACTTGATCACTGGGATGTGCTCAGGCATCTCCACTTACTGTTGAGATTGTGCTTGTGCATGGTCTGTGTATGCGTTGCCTTCTGCCACTGTGCACTGGCAGCAGCGTTGTCTTCATCACAGGGGGTGACCAATTCTTTTGCTGAAGGGTCTCCAGCAGCAGGTCTTCTACATTTCCTTCCAGTTTATGCCAACTGTTTACTGTCAATAGATGTATTTTTAAGCATTCTTTGTGTGACTCAGTCTTACTGTGTTGTTCCAAAATCTGTGCTAGTATGTTGGGGAGGACAATACATGTGCATATTCCATAGGTATGAATATCCTACAGAATAAAGAGACTAAAAGCTGCTTGCTTGAAATCTCTGTGTGTGTACATGCTGCCCCAGGAGGTCCATCCTTTTTGGCTGCAACCTGTAGCAGGAATCATTGTAAAGGACCAAAGAAACTCTCTTTTTATGCCTCGGGAGACTGAAGTAGTCTGAAGGTAATATTGCTATGCTCTGTTCCTATTTTGTTTTCTCTTAAGCAACCTTGGGAAAACTTCAGCACACATTTAACTATGCAGTCTGACTGCTTTGGAGATTAAGGGATAATCAGTGTTTGGTCCTCTTGTAGTTGAGCATCCAAGGCTTTCCAGGAGCCCTTTGGCAGCCAAAACACAGTCAGACTGGAACACAGTCAGACAGCTGCTGTGTTCCAATGTCTGGATGTTCTCTAGTGCAACATCCGAAAGGGACAGGGGAGTGTTACTACTTTGCCCCTAACAATTCCCCCCCCTCCCTTCTACAGTGCTATTGACACTTTAAAGACCTGGCGCTTTCTCAGTGCTAGCATTTGGAGTAATCCATCCTATAAGAAAACGTTCCCTGTAGCTCTTGTGTGCCTGTGAGATTCTGAATATGACATCTAAGTTATAGGCATGGTGGCTGCAGCTGAACAGACAAGTTAAGCGTCAGCTTAACTTCAATCAAGAAGATTTGATTGAAATTTTAAAAAGGGGAAAAGAAAAAAGTTAGGATGCTGATGTGAGAGTGTGGCCAGCCTAATAACAGGTGATGTTTACGCTGTGGCAAGCAGGAAGAGGCATCTAAGTGCAGAGGGAATGCCCTTGAAAGAGAGAGGGGGGCTTTGCGGGCTTCTGTGTCAGTAGTACCTGTTTTGACCTTGTTCTAGGTACATATAACCTTTTCTGCCAGGCTCTCTAGCTCAGGCTTTGAGTGAAGATGTGTCTGCAGATGAATGCATGAGTTTTGGCACAAGGTGATTATGTGAAACCTCACACTGAACCTAGAAGTGTGTGAAGTTACTGACAGAAAATAGTATTTCTCAACACCTCTTCCCTTCTGTGCATAAATTGGGGAAATGGTACTTTCCCTTCTCACAAAGGAGTGGAGGTATAAGTTATTAGTGTAAAGTATCTCGATACAATTTATAGACCATAAGAAATTTTCTTCTGTACTTTCCTATCTCCTGGCAGTGTAGGAATAACAATAACACAGCAGAATATTGATGTGTCTAGTTCTCCACTCCACATCTGGCAGCGGCCATTAACTAGGACTCAAGAGACAAGTAAAAATAGATTAAAAATCACCATGTAAGTAGTCCAGCACTTTGTTACACAGGAGATAAAAATGCTTTTATACTCTTGAAGCAAGTTGAACTAATCTTCTTGCAATTCTTGGACTTGCAATTATTTCTAGCACTGCATAATTAATATTTAGTTTCAAATTTTTCTTAATTACATTCAAATATGCCCATTTCTAATATGGGAGAACTTAGTTTGCTGAATGTTTAGGAATCTGGAGCTTGTAGACATCTAAAGATGCTTTTCCTCAATAATGAAGACTGTGGCAGAATACTTAAATCATTAAGATGAAAATCAGTGTCCTTATTAATGAAGGACACTGTTCTTGCAAAGTCTCTAGGCAGAAGCACTCCAGAGTTCAGTGGGATTACTCTGAGTAAATGCAACAAAATTAAGGGGAAAAAAATGACTGAAAACTACATTCTTGGAATTTCTTTTTAGCTGATGTTGAAAAATTCTTCTTTTTCTTTATGTATTGATAAGGGATGGAATATGAAATTGCAGCTTTGTTTAATCCAATAAACTTGAACACTTAATTCAGATCCAATTCATATTTTAGTGAAAGAGTGCAGTGATCCAGCAAGCAGGGCACATGTTTTAGCTTCTGTTATAAGCATAATGCAATAATAAGAACTCATCACTTGTTTTTTTTCGTTATTTCTACCTTATGTGTTAAGATGGATCAAACAGATTTGGAAATATACTATAGGTTTTGATATCCCAGTTTGGTAATAGACTAATACTTAAGGAAGCATGTAACTGCATGTCTCAAGAATTAAGTTCTTTGGAAAGATGTAAAAACATTAGATATGTGTGCGCATGTTTTTGACTTGATTGCAAATGGAATGATCCCAAACTTACTACCTTGATTTGCCTTCCCTAGGATTAGCTGGACATGTCCCACTTCTGCAGTTCCCGGTTGTTACAGACATTTTGTTACTGCTCTCAGCCTGTTGCATCCAAGCTCTGTGTCCCAAAGGCTAAAATGCAATCCTCTAAATCAGAGCTTTTTAAAAATCAAGATGGCACATGACACAATCATGTACAATCTTTGTATATCTGTTGTGGGAACATGTGTCTCTTTGGAGGTCTCTGGGTTTTGTAAAGCAACTGTGGTTTGTGCTCTGAGTTTGGTGATTCAGTTGATCTTGGCTTTGGCCTCACAGCTGTTGGCGCTACCAGGCTGTTTGGGAGAGCGTGGATGTCAAATTAAAGGTATGTGTCTGCTTCTCACACAGTGCTGGGGAAGAGGCAGGGGCAGAACACAAGAGCCAGGGAGTATGTAGCAGCCAGATACTGCAGCTTCTGATTCCAGGTATGTGTCTGTTCTGTGATTGACATCACTCCCACTACACATTTTTTTGGGGGGGTGTGTGAGCAGTGAGTAAAGCCAGTAATCTAGATATTTAATTGCTCAAGCTGTAAAGCAGATGAAGCTGCATAATTGGTGTTACAAGTTGTTAGTTCAGTGTTGGCACAGATGTCAGGAAAAGTGTTTAGATTCTACCACAGAAGTAAAAAACTGAGTTCTTGCAGCAGTATCTGAATGCATGGCTCTATTTGTAGCTCTGCTTGAAGTCTGATATTTTTTTTTCCTTTTTATTATGGTCACTGAATTTTCTTTTCTGAATTCTGCTTGGCATTTAGACTTATGGGGCAGCTTATTCATGTAAATAGTTTGAGGGAGCCGAGGTGAGACCAGAGGAAGAAAACTGTTCGAATATTTCTTTGTAGGTAGAAGAGTTCTTGTTATTCACTAAAACTTGCTCTGAATTGCACTGCTGCTATGGAAATAAACTGTGGCTTTTTGGGCATGGAACAGAAGAAAAATGCACTTTGCATGCTGACTCTTTGTTCTGAAGTACCTCTTTGAAGAGCAGTGACTTACTTAACAGTTAACAGCCTTCAGAACATGATAATAAAGTTGCCTGAACAAGGTAACACGTGTGCTTTAACCTCATTTTGAGGAGAGTCCAAACCAACATCTGCATAAATCATGGTCTGTGCAGCTGGGTGTCATGCAATGTATGTAGTAAGGCTGTAATAGGCTGAGGGGGAAATGGTATCTGAATAGACAGGCTTTACTACAGGTTTCATAGTAAGAAATAAAATAATAAAGGAAGTGACACCTAAGATAATTTTTTAAGGCTGGAATAATATCAGACTGGGCCAACTTTAGACATCCTTCTGCTAGTTGCACTCCCTATCAAGATATCAGCGTTTTGAATTTGGGGGTATGTGTGAGAGAAAGAAATGGCCAGTTGAATACTTCTAAAAAAATATTACTATTTTATTTTTCCCCCCTCACGCCCCAGCCGTGTTCCCCTTCTCTCCTCCCTGGCACACAGCGGGGCTCCTCGGGGTGCGGTACCCCCTCACAGCCGGTGGCGGGGGGGGGGGGGGGGGGGGGGGACGGGACCGCGCTGCGGTTGCCATAGCAGCGCCCGCCGCAGCATCCTCGGCATCAACTTTCCCCCCTCGCTTTAAAAGCGAGCCGAAGCGGCGGCCGGGAGGGACGGGACGGGGCTGCGGAGCTCTGCCGCCGTCGGCTTGCCCTGCCTCCGCGCCTGCGGAGCGGCCGCGCCCCGCCTGCGGACTACCCCCCCCCCCCCTTTCTCCCCCGGGGCGCGGCGGCGGGCAGGCGGGGAGCCATATTGCCGAGCGGGCGGAGGGGTCCCGGGCCGGGCTGCGGCGGTTGTCCCGGAACCGACTGACACCTCCTCCTCCTCCTCCTTTCCTCCATCCCTCCCTCCCTCCTCTCCCGCTTTCCTCGGCGGCCGCCGCGCTTTCCTTCTCCTTGATCCCGGCTTCTGGCAGGCAGCGCCCAGCAATGCCGATCGCCCACTTACTGGAGCTATGGAAAGGGATAGAGGTGGAGCCCATGGAGACGGAGGTGAGCGGCGGGGGGATGCGGGCGGCCGCAGCCGCGCTGCCAGCCCCGCTTCCCCGCCGGGGGGAACCGCCTCGGGGCTGCCCCCAAACCTGGCGGAAACGGGATGCGATGAGGGTACCTTCGCCCCCTCCGCTCGCTGCGGCGAGCCGTGGGGAGAGGCTCGGCAACCTGTTGCCCCGCAGCCGGAATGGCTGGGAGCGGGTTTGCCCGCGCCCCAGTCGGTGCGGGGTCTCCTCCCGCCCGCTCCCGCACGGGGTTTGGGCCGGAACCGTGCTCCGGGTATCGGGAGGCGAACCCTAGGTGAAGGAGCGTGTGAAACAGATGGAAACCTGTAAAGCAGGCTGAGTAGGACTTCAGTTGGCATTGAAATATGAAGTAGGTGATTTCCGATTTGAGGCTGGGGTAGGTCCGCGGTTCTCGCTTCCGTTTTGATTTCTGAGCTCCCTCGCATCTGTTTCAGCATCAGTACAAAACTGAAGTCAGACCCTTGTGCGTCACCTCTGAGCACAGGGGCTGTGCTTTCAGGTTCCTGCTAGAAATGCAAGGCTGTGATAAGTAGCTGGCTGCTGTTCTATGCGCTCATGACTTGTGTTGAAGAGTTCCTTACGATTTAAGATGGTCTTGTGTCAAGAAAGGTATCATCTCTTCTTGTGTGGCAGTGGGCATCGTGGATTCCAGAGTATTTCTGGGGCTCTCGAGTAGTACAGTAAACCCAAAGTATTCCTGTTCAGCTGTTTCCAGCACAGGGTACGTATTTGGAGCAGGTGATAGAAATAAGTGAGTAAAAGTTGTGAGGTGTGGGGGTTTGGTGTTTACTTTGTAATGTTCACCCACCTTTACCCCTCTGCTTGGTCAGGGTACTGTAACTGGGTTTGGGAAAGAGGGCTAGAGGGGAGTGTAACTTCACCAGCCAGGCTACAGGGAACAAAAATACTTGTGTCAAAAGAGGAGTTGCTGAATTGTAGGAAAGGTTTCATACAGAGCCCTAATTAATATATTTACACAATACGGCGGAAGTGATGCTATAGTGTATGATACCAGCATGGCTCCTTCTGGAGCCCCTAGGTTAAGAATGGGTTTGAGGGGACTTGCAGAGGTTTGTATCGGGCAAGTCACTTCTGAGTGCCGTTGTGTGTTCTCTGAGGAGAACACTTCTGAGTTCCTCTTTGTGTGACACAAGGAATCCGAGTGCTAGCAATCAGGTTATATCTGGGAAACAGCAAATTGTTCCTGATTTTGAAGTAGTCAGTGGACAGCCTGTTTAAATCACTTTCCCAATGAACTTGTATGACTCTACTTATGGTGAACAGTTTTCTGTTGAACATTATAGAAACGATGCTTTTGCCCCTCTGAAGTGTACCTTTCCATTAGCCACAGCATTCAGAGTGCATGTATGTGCTTGCTCTCTTCCTCTTAAAATCAGTTTGATTTTGCGTTTTTCTGCTCTAGAGAGAACACTTCAGGTATTGCTCAGATTGCTTTATCTGCCATCAACTTCTAGGAGAGACTTCCCTAGGTCGTAGGGTAGGCTTCTGCACTGAGGCCCAACGTCCATTGGTTGAGACAACAGCTTTCTGTTGTCACCACTTGTGTTGGTAGAGGACCATGTAGACCTTTCTTCCAGAATAAATCATGAGGGTAACTGACCCACATCTTAATCAGACGTTTGGTTTGGGTTTTCTTTGCATTTCCTGCCTTAAGGAGAGTACCCTAGGTAGAAGCTACACGATTCTATCACTCTTGCTATAATTCCACTTAAAACAAGTTTACAGAGGGTTAAGGAATTACAGACATAAACTTTTGCGGTTTAGATGAGAGCAACAGATAGAACACCATTATTGCTTATTATGTCTTATTGCCATCTCTAAGCTCATTAAAGATATGCTATAGCTTATAACCCTTTTAAATCATGATGTAAAGTACTGTTTGCTCAAATCTAGTTAAGGTACAAAGAAATTAACTGTGTCTCTTGTGGGCTATTGTCTTTGAAGACCGGTTATCTTTTCAAATGCTGATGACATTTGGTCTTCAACGAGCTGAATGCAGCTTAAACACTGGAGATTGGACTGCTTTGAGGGAGCTGTCACGGGCTCTGAATCTGTGTGGGATAAATGTTTTCATCATCGTCTGCAAGTTGTTCTTTTTCACAGAAGCTTTTCACAGTTAGACAAGGAGGGAGACAATTTCATTCTTTTATGCATATGGACCACTGTCTCCTCCCCTTCCCTAATGCCAAAAAACCTTTTAAAATAGAGTTTTATGAGTGCCTGTGCATGACTCAGGTGAATGACTTGCAGATATTAAAGACGGCATTTATAGTAAATCAATAGCTGATAAGGAAGAGTGCATTGAGGGCATGTTCTATATTGTGTTTGTCTAAAGGAAGATGGGAGCAAAATCCTGCTTCTTTCACCTGTTGACTCAGGAGACCATTAATTGTGTCTGACAAGTAAGCAAGAAAACTGGGATATTTACTGGGTCTATAATTTCTTTGTGGGCAGGCAAGTTATTGATCCCTCTCAGGCTGGATGGATGGGGCAGTGAATTACAGCCCTGGGAATATTTTCCCAAGTTAGGGCTGTGTGATTGAGCTCTGTGTAATATTTCTACCTAGTTTCCAAAGGGCTCATCACTTCAGAGACTTCAGCTGAACACCCAATAAGTGATAATATTTAAAAGGGAGATGAGTGTTAAGAAAATTTGGTCCTATGTATGCATACATTCTCTCTTCTTAGAGACAAATACTGTTCCACATCTCTAGTTTGTTTGTGTTTTAGGTTTTGGTAGTGGTGGGACTTCTGTGAGAAGCTACTTGAAGCTTTCCCTATGTCCAATAGAGCAAATGCTAGCCAGCTCCAAGGTGGACCCACTGCTGGCCAAGCCTGAATCCATCAGCAGCAGTGATAGCACCTCTGGGATAACATACGTAAGAAGGTGGGGAGGGGTAAAATGTGCACAACTGCAGCTGGAGAGAGGATTGAGAACGTGTGAGAGTAACAACTCTACAGGCATGAAGGTCAGTAGAGGAGGAGGTGCTCCAGATACCTGAGCAGAGATTCCCCTGCAGCCCATGGTGCATTCTGTGGTGAGGCAGGCTGTCCCCCTGCAGCCCGTGAAGGTTAATGGTGGAGCAGATATCCACTTGCAGCCTGTGGAGGATGGCATTCTGGAGCAGGTGGATGCCCAAAGGAGGCTGTGACCCTGTGGGAAGCTGATGCTGGAGCAGGCTCCTGGCAGGACCTGTGGAGAGAGGAGCCCATGCTGGAGCAGTTTTTCTGGCAGGAACCCATGATGGATCAGTCTGTTCCTGAAGGACTGTATGCCATGGAAGGGACCCAGGCTGGAGCAGTTAATGAAGAACTGCAGCCCATAGGAAGGACTACTGTTGGAGAAGTTCATGGAGGACTGTCTCCTCGTGGGAGGGATGCTATGCTGGAGCAGGGGAAGAGTGTGAGGAGTCCCTCCCTGATGAGGAAGGAGTGGCAGAGACAACATGTGTGATGAACTGACTGCAACCCCTATTCCCTGTCCCCCTGTGCTGCCTCGGGGCAGGAATTAAAGAATTCAGGAGTAGAGTTAAGCCTGGGAAAAAGGTGTTTTTGAGTTGAGTTCTTGTTACCCTACTCTGATTTGGTTGGTAATAAATGAAATTCATTTCCCCGAGTTGACTGTTTTGCTTGTGATGGTAATTGGTGAGTGGTCTCTCCTTGTTCTTATCTCAACCTGTGAGCTTTTCATTAAATTGTTTTTTCCTCTATCTGGGTGAGGAGGAGGAGTGGTAAAATGGCTTTGGTGGGCACCTGGTGTCCAGCCAGGGTCAACCCACCACATCATGAATAATCTTGCTTAGTTCTTCATTTGTTTTGGGGCAATTTCTATGATAAACCTGGTTTTGACTATTCATCAGCAATTTTAATAGTGCCAGTGTGACCTTGATTTCTCCTATATCCCTTTAGCATTTTATGTATCTTGGAGGAAGCAGGTCCCCATGGATTGAAAGGTTAACTTACCTGTGTGAAGAATTGAATATGCCTGCTACAGTGGTATAAATTTGGACTGAAGTGACTGAAAATACACTGAATGTATGTTGTGCTAGAACTGGCTTAGAATTGTGTCTTTCTCAATAACAGATATTTACAAGACTTTTTTTTTTTATTTCCCCCCTCTCCTTTTGCCTCTCTCTTCACTAGCCTGTGGTGGAAGATGCTGCCCTGGATGAAGAACCTGTAAAAGAGGTAATTCTCTTTATTCATGGATTACACAAATGTTAGGAAATGAGTATAATGTAATCTTGTGCCTTTGTGGAAACAGAATGTCTCTGGTACTTCTCCATGTGTTCCTAGCCTTGAAGATGCAAAACAACCCATTTTTTAGTCTCTATTGCAAGGTTAAGTGAAAAAAGGAGAATAGACTTACTCAACTAGAGTTTAGGGAAATTTATTTTACAGATACTATCCTTTTGCTAATTTTCCAAGACAGAAGAAAAAATGTCTTGAGACATGAATTTCCTACAAAGAAAATTTTGTAATAACCTCAAAAAGAGCATCTGTCATCATAACAATGCTTGTGTATTGTGAATTGTGCATGATGTCTTAACCCTCAAAACTACTAAATTTTGAGTTCATTTCTGTTTGCCCACTAGCCTGGTTCTTCATCCTGAGCAAGACTGAGCTAACTCTTTCCTTCAAGTTGATCTATTTTTTTGTGTTATTGTGGCATTATACTATTGCGCTATATTTTAAAAAACAAAAAAATCAGAAAACCCCTCAACCAAAAAAAAATATTACCAAACAAAACAACCAATCAAACAAAAATACCCCACCCAAAGCCAAGAAAAAACCCTAAAACTACAAAAACCACAAGTCTTGCTTTAGTGTTTAAATGCAAAATAAAAGAGTGAGAAGGTGATATGAAGAAAGGAGGTGAGAGCAGATGAACTGAGGGCAAACCTTGATTCTAAAACAACCTGCTGCTTGTCCCAGGTATCAGTACAAGGTGCTGTTGCTTGTGTAGAGTAAATCAAGAGGTGCTCAGAAGATCACTAGGCGGCCCCTGACTCCAAAAAGTGAAGGAGACTGAATCACTTCAGGACTGAAGGAAGGCTGCAAAGACCCTTGTCTAAATAGCCACCTTGGAACACGTTAAGCTTTGCAGTATCTCTTACTTCCTGAAACTTCAAATTTACCTTTGTGATGTTTAGTTTTCAGTGCGAGGGTAAGGTTTTTTTTTAATTGCTTTCTAATATGTTAAAAGAATAGTTTTATCCCTTCTAATGATAGAAATCTTAGTTTTGAGCTCTTTGAAATGGATGCAACTTCCACATGTAATTTTCTTCCTCTTTTCAATCTCTTAAAAAGACAGTACTAAATTATTCTTCTAAAAGCCTGGGGCTGAAATTAAGTGCAGGTAACTGGGCTTATTGTATTATCTTTGAGGATATTGCCGAAGATTAAATTTCTGGTTTGTGGGTTTGCGTTTTAGGGTGATTTTTTTTTTTTGTGAAGATGGCCTTCATTTCCTAAATGAATTTAAAGCTAGTTAATTTTCATTAGGGATGAATCTTATAATTCTTACATTCTAAATTTGGCAGAAAAAAATTGCATGTAATGACTACTTATACAGAGAAAGCTCAGTTCTGTGTTCTCTCATTTTCTATTGCATTTACTGCTGTAAGTATTACAATTTGCAATTTGGTATCTGTAATTGCCTTTAGCTTTCTCCTGCCCCAACAAGGCAATTGCAGTGTCAGTATGCCAAGTGGGAGGATGTATTATATTTGATTGAAAAACCTGCTGCACTTGTGCATTATAAAACATAGGCATAGGGACCACTAACAAATCAATGACTGTTCAATGTAGAAGTACCTTCACTCTTCACTTAATTTTCCTCTGTGTCCCTTCATTATACAGTACTACAGGAAAACGCAATAAGAAAAAACTGTTTTTGACTCTTAGTCTGCTGCTGCCATATTGTTTCAGCCTTTTACTGGCTTAGTCTATAAATCTGCTCTATTTCTATGAAGCTTGCATCTTATTGTAGTGGTACTGCAGGAAGGAATGATCTACTGCCCTGGTGACTTTCTTACTGATAGCTGTACTGTGCCCAAACTCAAAGCCAACTTTTTCAGGAAACATTAAAGCATGACTTAAGGGGTGACTTTGTGATCCATTGCATTACATGATTCATTTGCTTGAAGGACGTTCTTGCAAATAACCTGCTTTATTTCTATCCTTGGCCTGCTGTTATTTCTATCTTCTGTATGGACAAATGAGGTGGTGGCAAAAATGCATTATAAAAACTGCACTACTTGTTTTTCTGACATCTGTTATTGCTGTTGATGGACGAGTTCTTTAAATGTCTGTGAGGGGGGTCTAAATTTAGAGGATCATTGGATACAGCAATGTTTCTGAAGCACATCATGGTGTCAGCTCTGCTCTAGAATTGTCATCTAGCTTACTCAGAGTTGCTATCACTAGGGTGCTCCCCTAGGAGGTCTTCCCAAAGCCATGGATCCTGTTTGTCCTGCCACAAAGGTAAGCAGATTAGCGGGTGGGAATTTCCTTAAGAGAGAACTGCAGGCTCCTGTGGCAGTCCTTGCTTAGATTTGTGGAATGCAGTTTCTCCACAAAGTGATTCTTTCTGGCAAAGTGGCTTTTTTTTTTTTTATAGGGGATGATAAGTTTGACCATGTGATCACTAGAGGCCCAAACATTCTTAAACAAGGGTGTTATGCCTTGTGAACCTGGCCTAGGTTCAAGTTAGGCATTGATACTCTATATCCTTCTTGAAGGTGCAGTTGGCAGTATAATTATTTGTTACATCTTTTTAAAATGGTGAGCATGTGTGCAATATGGCTCACAGCACTTTCAGTTTGAAGCCATTACCCCTCATCCTATCACTACACTCCTTGATAAAGAGTCCCTCCCTGGCTTTCTCGTAGGCCCCCTTCAGGTACTGAAAGGCTGCTATAAGGTCTCCCTGCAGCCTTCTCTTCTGTAGACTGAACAACCCCAAGCCTCTCAGCCTGTCCTCATAGGAAAGGTGCTCCAGCCCTGCTTGGGTAGTTTTCATATTCCCTTTAGTCACCTCTCTCTGGTTCCTCCTCTCATACTTTATTTCCATGGCTGACTTTTGTCTTTGCAAATTTCCTGTTGGTCGGTGTGGCCAAATCTTGAGCTTGGAAGAGTTGATCCTTGAGCTCTCGTGGACCCCTCTTCCTTCCAGGGTCATCTTGGTAACTGCAACCAAGACAGCTCTTGAACTTCACACTCCTGACCAGGTACTTCCTTGTTTGTAAGGATTAGGTCCAGTAGAACAATTTAACTCATCAACTCTTTGATCACCTGTGTTAGGAAGTGCATTTATCAATGCAGAAATCTCCTGGATTGCTTGTGCACTTTCAGAAGATGCCATGGTGGATAAAGTAGTTGCTTTGAGGATCAGGGCCTGCACATGTAAGGCTTCTTCCTGTTATCTGAGGAAGACCTCTACTCCTTCCCGGTCAGGTTGTCTCTGGTAGGTGTCTACCACAGCATCAAGACTGTGGTAGCATAGTCTTGCTACCAATCTGAACTGCCGGGGTCAACCCCTCTTTCAAAGCTGCTAGAGTAGTATTCAACTACGGAGACAATGGAGAATGTTTCCAGGCTGTTTGTTGTGATCATCACTAGGATTGTCTCAAAACAGCTTAACTAGTGTACACAAGTACTAGAATTGCTGGCATATCACCTCATTTCCCTGACAAAAAAAAAAAGGCAGCAGCTAACTTACAGCAAATCAGAAACTTCTGGTCTGACATTCAAAAAGTTGCTTTTGTTGCAAAATTGGAGAGGTGGTTGTTGGTTTATTTTAGTAGTATCTGGTGAACTTTCTCTTGTGTCTCTCACTTCAATTGATCAAAAGTCTGAATACGCCTAGTACGGACTGTTCAATCCATTATGAAAACTAGTGTATGTTGTGGTGGAGTTTTAATAGTGATCGTAATGACTGCTTAGCAAAGAAAAATACATATCCCTCTCTTGAAATGGTTGAGCTTGTGGGTGACAGGTTAATGTGTGCACAGAGAATCTACAAAACAGTGTAACTGGGTAAACTTCTCCGATACTTCATGTGTTGTATGTTTTGGTTATGAGAAATGATCACAAAACATGAACTTGTCCTGGGGTAGGTAGCTATTAAAGAGAATGACTGAAGTTTCTTAGTTTTTTTCTTTATATATATATACACACACAAAAATAAATCTGTATCTTGTTTAAATAACCTGGGTCATAGGAATTTCACTGAACTTTTTCACTGAATTGTTTTTAGAGTTGGAAGGGACTGTAGAGATCTAGTCCAACTCCCCTGCTGAAGCAGGATTGCCCAGAGCTAGAGCATGTCACTCAGGACTGCGTCCAGGTGGGTCTTGAAAATCTCCAAAGAAGTGGACTCCATGACCTCCCTGGGCAGCCTGTTCCAGGGCTCTGTCACCCTCACTGTGAAGCAGTTTTTTCTCATATTTGAGTGGAACCTCCTATGTTCCAGCTTGAGCCTGTTGCCCCTTATCCTCTCACTGGCAACCACTGAAAAGAGTTTGGCTCCCTCCTCCTTCAACCCACCCTTTAGATACTTATAGGCATTCATAAGGTCTCCCCTCAGCCTTCTCTTCTACAGGCTAAAGAGTCCCAGCTCCTTGAGCCTTTCTTCATAAGGGAAATGCTCCAATCCTTGAATCATCTTTGTTGCCCTTCACTGGGCTCTTTCTAGTAGCAACTTGTCCCTCTTGAACTGGAGAGCCCAGAACTGGATGCAGCATTCCAGTTGTGGCCTCACCAGGGCAGAGTAGAGGGGGAGAATGACTTCCCTCGACCTGCTGTTGATGCTCTTCCCTATGCAGCCCAGGATTCCGTTGGCCTTCCTGGCCACCAGAGCACACTGCTTGCTTATTGTAATTTTGCTGTCTACCAGGACCCCCAGATCTTTCCCTTTGGAACTTGTCTCCAACAAACTGATCTTTCAGGAAAAAACAAATAGGAGGCTGTTCATTAAATGAGTGATATGGCACAGTGTAGAGAAGTATAATAATAAAAAAGTATAATAATAAGTATAATAATAAAAAAAGAATAATAATACGATGCAAAAAATTTTGCGGGGGGGAAGACTAGTTAAAATTGCTAGATCATAAAAACATTGTATTTATTGAACATTATGCTTTTTTCTTCATTAAAAAACAAACAAAACCAAACAACAACAAAACCCAACCCTGAGAATTAGGAAACAATGTTTTAAAAAAATGTTCCATGTAATGAAAAGTTGTTTTCTTATCAAGTAATGCATTTTCATGACAATAAATGTGTGTCCAGATATGCTATGCACCTCTCTAAAATAGAGATGCATGTGAGTCTCTCTGAGATAACTTGTTTCTTTCTATAAAAGTAAATACTGAATGAGCTCAAATGCAGAGCATCATCTGAGTACTGGAAAATTATGACCTTACATAGATCCTTACAAAATTACACTGGTGATGAATTTAAGAAACAAATTATGGGGTGTTTCTCCTTCCTGCAGTTCTTTGGGAATGTTGCGTAGGTAGTGTAAGCTGTTTTACTTGAGATTTTTTTTTAAAGTTCTTAAAATTTAAAGTACATAGCTTTTATGAAGGACTTGGTAGGTAATAAAGTAAATTGACTTCAGAAATATATTTTTTTTTCAAAATATATAGGGAATTGATCCCGAGTGCCTGTTTCCAATTCCCACTTTTTTTTTTTTAGGTAAATAACTGCAATTTGTTCTGGAATGAAATTGATCAGGCAACCAATGAAATATTTGTCTCTGGTTAATGCAAAATAGAGAATATAAAAGCGTGCCCTTGATGGAGGTGAAGGGTTATGCCACCACTGACTACATGTGGATAAAATGTGAAAGGAACAACTGGGGTCATGAAATTAATCCAGTGTCTCCTTCTCCTGTTGCACCCCAGAGCCTGCATTCAGAATCCTTGCACTGGAGGGAAAGCTCACAGGAGAACTGTAGCGCTGCCCTCTTTGACAGACAACCATGTTATTTCTGATTCTTTATAAATTGACTACTTCTTGTCACTGTCCTCACCAGCTGAATCAGGACAGACAGACCTAAGGGACATATCAATACAGACAGAAAACCTGATTTTTTTACTTTGATCTTTTTCCTTCTCCTGCCCCATGTAGAATTCATACAGCAAATAGACATAGACTTCAAATGCTTTGGGCATCTGTTATTACATAAACTGAAAGCATCATGATGCTTGAATGGGATATTATTAAACTTAAAATGCTTAAGTTAGCTAGAAAACAAAGCTTAATATTATTTTTATTGCACAGTCTCTGCCACTTTTTTTTAATTACTCTTACTGCTTTCAGACAATGTGCTGTTGGGGCTCAGAGCCAGGATAATAGCATTTAGAAAGACTTCTGAAAAATGTCTGTGAACCTTGTTCAGGGTTTCTTGATCCCTCTGGCTTTCTGCAGCTATTGCCAAGATGCTGATGATCTATGATGAATGGCAACTTGCACTGGAACTATTCTCTCCATGGCCAAAGGGTTTACAGATCCTGTTTCTTAGAAACCTTGGTTTTTAAGAACCAAAAATGAACTCTGGTTCTATATCTATTGAGAACCTAGATGACAAGGTTTTTAGCTGTTAGAGAAGGTAGCTGGTAACTGTAACTTGTGGCAGAGCTTTCTTTACCCGAGATAACAGCTGATGCTCACTCCCTCTGAGGTGTGATTCCTGCTTGTGTTGGCTGTGATCTTCTTGAGCTTTTATTGAATCATGACTTTGCTGTGGCAGTGATCTCAGCTATGTTCTTGATGCTCTGAGGTGACACAGTGGAATGGTACAACCTGTGGAGTTCGGGGACAATGCATGAGGGGTGTGTGTATGTGCTTTTTGTTTGGATTTTAAATTTGCAGTGTTTAGGTATTGAACAAAGAGTGAACCAGCCAACTTTTTTGCTAAGCAGACACCAAAATAGACAATGGTGATTTACTCAACCAGGCAGACACTGGGATGCATAGCAATCCATGTGTTCAGAAGCTTTTAAATTAAACTTTGTAGTGACTGCTACAGTCCAGTTTACTAAGCCAATGTCATGCTGGATGGGGAAAAGAAGTTCTGATAAAATATATGCAAGATGTAAAAGGACAGAGTTAGGCTGCTTGATTTTTAGCAAGGGTTATTGCTGAAGACAGATGAAAGTTCATCTGTGGAAAACTGTTCCCTCATGAAAATGAACTTGTTCCATAATGGCAGTTGGTTCCCAAGAGAGCATGCTGGCTATGAGCTAACTGTGTCATCAGGAGAGATGAGTCACTTGGCAGACCCTATAGTCAAGGATAAATTGTTTCTGGGATGAGTGTGGTGCCTCCTAGAGAGCTCTATCTTTTAAAGTGGAAGCAAACTATAATTTACACGTAAATGGTTACAACTCTAGGGTGAAAAAACCCATTTTTCTTCAGTACAATGAGCTAAAAGTCAATTGTTTTCCTTTCCACACCCTCAGCTCACTCTAATTTTCTTGCTCATTCTGAGGTTTTTTTCTTCTTCTAAGAACAGCATTTTCTAAGAACAGTTGAAGTAAGAATTCTTCCTTTGAATCCTCTTTTCTACTACTTCCAAGTCTTATAAATAACTTTCCCCAAAGAGAAAGTGACGTGGCAAAAAACCAAGATGAGCAGTGCTGCTGTTTAGGGAAAAAAGCAGTCAGAGGAAGGGTGTGGTGTTGTGGTTTTTTTTTTTTTTTTATTCTAGAAGATTTGATGGGGAAAATCATAAGATAGCTCTACTATCTGTGGAAGAAAAAAGGTGATTCTGTGATAAGATTCTTGTAGAATTGCATTAGATGCATGGAGCAGATCTGACACAGAGAAACAGTCAGGAGGGCAGGAGAAGGTGATGTGTGCCTGAAGTTTTTTTCTGTATCTAATTATCCTCTTAAATTTACAGTTTTCCTAGCCTGTTGTATGGTTTTATCATGCTTGGAGTGGGGAGGAAGGTGACCCTGAAACTCCACTCTATGCTTCTGGTTTCGCAGGAAGAGATTTCTTCTAATGGAAATGTGCTTTTTGACTAGGGGAGGACAGTAACTGCACCTGTCAGGATGTTTAAATAATGGCTTCTAGTTGACAAAGGAAGTAACTCTAATTGTGCCTGTGCTTTAATGTGGATCTCTAATCTTCTCTTGCCTTTATTCTGTGGGACCTGGGCCCTCAGTTGTACAACTTTGCACTTGTTGAAGTGACAACAGTGATAGATCCTGGCTCTGTGTGAAGGTCATGTTTGTGGTGTGTGTTTTGAGAGAGAAGGAGAAAAGCCTTTCCTCTGGAGTTTGTTGTCCAGAAGCTAAAGAATTTCTGGACTCTGGAGTAGACAAAGCTGCTGTCTGTGCTGTGGTGCCAGTGTTGTAATTCCATCTTCTGGACAGCTGTGTGAAATGGAGCTGCAAACCAAGCTGAGTCAGGGAAATAAACACTGTGAGAAGATGCTGAACACCATGTAAACAGCGTAGAGGTCAGTGTTGGCAGTGGCAGGACTGGAGGACAACAAGCTTCTGAACTGCTATTTTCCAAGATCCTGAAAGAAGACAAAAGGCTCTTTTAAAAAAAATAAATAGACTGTTCATCAGTAATGGCAAACACTCCATTTCCTGGTGTTAGTGACTCTACAATTTTTGCTCATGTGGAACAATATGGAAGGCTTTCTGGCTAAGGGCAAAGTATGTAAAGCTATTTGCCTCTTTCCCAATCAATTTTTTGTTGTTATACTGGGAAGAAGGCTGCAGTGCAATGTTGTAGTCTTCCTGCCATTTCCATAAGCGTATTGATCCTTTCTTTTGATAGCAGTCTTACCAGCAGTGCAATGGAAGAGAAATAGGAAGAATGTGAGAAATGCTAGTACTGCACACTAATTAGAGATGTCAATATTGCCTTTATGGTACCAACCTTGTAACTTGAACATGGGTGAAAGTAGCAAATGGAGGTGTTTCAGTTTGCATTTTTTTAATGTTTGATAGTAGCCCTGAACTCAGGGCCCCGTTGTCAACATGGAAGGCAAGTCAGCACAGTAATGATCATCACAGCTATGATAAAACGATACACAAATAGCACTGCAAACACTTGTGAAGGAACTTATTGTTCCACTTCAAACTATTTCAGACATTTCAAACTGTGAGAGAGCAAAGGACAGAATCAGTACTTCTGTTTTCTTGAAGCAAAATAGTACATATCTATGTCTTTTTTTTTTTTTAATTGCTATTGCTTTCAAATTTACTAGGCCACAATGGGAAGTGGTTTATAGCTCAGCATGTTATGGATGTTCTGAATATCCTTCTCAACTAAATATCTATTGCACATATTTCTGTATTTTTGTGGGACATCAGATGTTAGAGGTCTCTTTTCTGTGTTATTTCCTTCAGCTGATTGTCACCAGCAGGAGAGGGCAACCCATGAACAACAGAATATGCATATTTGCATACCTGTTTTTATTTTTGCACCAGGACTGTTGTACAAATTTGATCTATTAGTAGTTTAGCTCAATATTGCATCTTAAGGATGCAATGTATTATTGTGGAGTAAAAATCTCAGGATACTCATAGTGTCTCATGGTACATAAGAGGGCCACAAAGAACAATATGTATGGTAGCCACTGAGTAAATGCAGTGATGCGCAAAATGATGACAAAAAACTTCATGCTAATGGCATTACCACTTCTTCCTGGTAGTCTTTGGGCTTGATGTGCCATCCTTTCTTGGAGGTACCTTTGTAGAAGACACTAAAGGAAGAGCAGTAGGTAAGTGTTGCTATGTCAGTAGACAACATACTGAGGATTAGAAGAGGGCTTGATGGCAATGCCTCTGTTAGCACTAGTTGGAGGGTGTAACATCTGTACTTCAAGTTATGGCAGTTCTCATTTATCTTTTTTTTTTTCCTTCCTGTCCACAGTATACTTGCCTATGAAGCAGGATGTTTCCTCCTGGATTCCTGCTGTAGTAATTGTTCAGCTACAGGAGTAAGTGGTTAAGTTTTAATGTTGCTTTGAGTTTGCTCCTGTGATCTAGCTTCCATGATTCATACTCCTGCTTGCCAACTGGAGTTAGTGTAAGGCTTAATTAAATGTGTAAAACATTTTGAACTTACTGAGTCATTTTCCTGAAATATGGTTTGTCATGCTGTGTGTAGCTGGCAAACTTGTACATCTTTTTGGTTCTCAGAGCCAGCTTTGAATAAACAATTGGCTTTGGGTAATTGTTAGGATGAGGGGGTGGGTGGGATGTTAGGTGTAGCCTTGAAGTAAGTGTCAAAAAAGATTAATAATTTTAAATGTTCCAAAGGTGTCCCAGCTTTGAATAAACAATTGGCTTTGGGTAATTGTTAGGATGAGGGGGTGGGTGGGATATTAGGTGTAGCCTTGAAGTAAGTGTCAAAAAAGATTAATAATTTTAAATGTTCCAAAGGTGGATACTTAGTGTGCAAATGAAAAATGTGTTCTTTTGTTTACTTTGTGCTTATTGTAGTATTTGAAAACCCCAGAGACTTTGATGTCTAGGTGAAACTTATACAATCCTATTGATAAGATAAAGCAGAATCCAGCTTCTGTCCTTGGAATCACGCAACTCACCTGGATTTGAAACAGGAATTTGAAAACTTATCTTCCTTTCAGGCAGGCAAGCAGGAGTTCTTAATCAGGAGATCAGCCAGGAGTCTATCTAGAATTGACTCCTGGATCCTCACTTTGATTTTAACTCTTTAGCTCTGCAATAAAATTTTTGGCAAATGCAGCTCTAAGATCCTGAATATTTTAAGCTCTAACTTTGGCAAAGAATAGAAAGCTAGATAGAATGTCTGAATTGGAAGAAAAGAAATTTTAAGTTCAGCTTCCATATAGAATAACTGTTTATCTCTTCACTGCCTGATGATTCACTGTTGTGACTGATTAGATCAATAGGAAATTATTTATTCTTGTTCTTACAGATTTTACTGAGTTCTACTAGTCTTTCTTTTAACAGTACGCTTAAAGCAGTCTGACTTACCCTGTCAGCTTTGGAAGAACATTTGACTAAGTTTCTTTGAAAAGTCTGAAATAGGCATTTAGTTCTTGTAGGCTGGTAACATACTGTAGGGACCTAAGTTATTAATCTTTAACTTTTCTGGTAGTATAGATGTTAATTAAGTAGTAGTACACTGGGCTGTCATTACAGGTACAGAGTGGGTTGCCAGTGAAATGTTTTATCTTTGCACTGGAGTTCACTTACTTTCAGGAATATCTAGGGCTATGGAAAGTGCTTGCCATATGTTTGAAATGGTGGCTTCAGCAGTTTGCCTGGTTTGGTGCTGAGACTTTGGTGGCTCTTGCAAGATGGTGTAAGGGGATAGGCACAGGGTATTTTCTTTAGGACTACCTGATGCTTAACTCCCACCCGCAGTGGGTGGAGTTGAAGATCTAGCTATTGCAGAACGAGTTGAAGTAAACTTAAAAACATGAAATGTCTTCCATATTTTTTATGTGCTATTGTTTACATTTTTTTTGTAGTGACCTATAAGTGATACTTATTCTCCAAATATTTCCACATAATTGTGTTGACATCAAGGCATTGCAAGTGCATTTTATATATGTTAATATCTTGGTGGCCTCTGAAAGTGCATTGTGAGCATACCTACAGACAAATGGCTAAACCTTATGCAACTGTGAGCAGCAGAGAACACTTGTTGAGCCTTCTTTCCAACTGACTTTGCTTATGGCTTAGTTATGAATAGGAGGTAAAGGGGCTTCTGCATTAGCGAAGTTAACTTTTTTGTGTGTGTGTGCCGTACATATTAAAGGAGAGAGCTTGAGCCTCTTCTTAAATTTGGTAACTTATTCCTGGTGTAGTTAATCCTTGCCCTTGATGAAGGTCTTAACTCTCAGCTTTATTAATAGAAAGGCAGCTATACACTTGCTTGATGTCAGATTGTCCAGCAAGAAATGTATGTGTACAGACCATACATTTGGTGTGGTTATGCAGGCTAATTTGAGCAGAGCTTTTAATCCTTCCCATTGAGCAGAGGCACAGCACCTCAGCTGTACGTCTGGGATGAGATCAGTCCCAGGCCCTGGGAGAGAAATGGACCATTAAAATTCTGCCCTGCCAAGCTTGCCTTTCTTTCATTCTTTAACTAATGTTAGATGCATCTAATGTGTGAACAGTTGGAAGGGCTTCTTTCTATGAGATGCAGCAGCTCTGTGTCCCTGGCTGCCAGCTGGGGGAAGCATTTAATGACACCATAAGTTCTATACAAGGCAGATGCTGGCTGCAGGAGAAGCGACATAGGACTGTTTTCCCTAGCTCTCTGGATATAATGGTTTATGCTGTTTTGAGGAGGAAATCTAACTTGGTTTAGGGTGTTCCTTTCATAGTAATAAAAGATTTGGAGGATGGGGAGCACCTGCAAATCCTGTTCATTTAACTGTTGCAGAGAATACAGGTGCTGGATGCCTCCCCTGTGGATGAAGGTGATTAGTCTCTGAATTTCTCTCTGCAGCTGGCAGAAGGGAACTTGGGCTTGGTCTTTCTTTGTCACAGTGGACAGAAACCCTCTGAAATTCTGTGCTAATGTGGATTTGCTGCCAGATCATCTAAAGAAGTCTTGGGAAAAGTGGGATAGCTCTTACTGCACTGTTTCTCTTGGCTCTTTTTTCTGCTTGGGTTCTACTTGGGTATCATGCAATGTCCAAATATACTGCTTGTGGTTACTTGGCTTTAGGGTTACCAACTTGCATTGCTAAAAGTATCTTTCATCTCTCTGTAAAAGTAAAGGAAAATTAAGATCATGTAATGGAATACTGATACTTTTTTTTCTGTTGGGCTTTTCATAGCCAAACAAGTTAAATGTTTCCAGAAAATATAATGAAAACTGGAGGTTTAACTGATCTCACATCTCCAGAGCTTTTAAAGAAGATATGAAACAGTGGAAGACTTGCCTATGGGGGGTTTGGAGTGTATAATTTCTTTTTTTTTGTACACAAGAGGTCTTCCTGCTCATGGTATCATCAACAGCAAAACCCTTTAGCCTTTCAGTATCTGGCCTAATGACTGTTTCTGGGCCTGAATAGCTGATTTTTCTGATTAAACTGATGGATGAAGACTGTATGTGTGCTGTAGCTTAGTATGGGAGAGATATTGCTGTCCTCAGTATGAAGAAAAGAGGCCTGCCTTGGGGACTCAAGGTTTTACATGTAGATTTGAAGAACAGTAGGTTTTAGGGTTTTTTTATGAGGAAAAGTAGTGTCCTTATCAGGTTAGAAAAAGTCAAGAGTTTAGTGTGCTGTTTATGGAGAGTCAGATAACTGCTGATCTGGGCACCCAAATCTATTTGCATGTTCCATATTGGCAAATTATTCTAACAATTAATATCTTCAAGATTGAAATGAGTAACTTCATTGTTTCTCCTTGTTTGTGAAAAATTTCAACTTCATGTATGGCAACAGAAATCATGGACTAAATCTGTTAAAGTAGAAGCAAAAGAGCTTCCTGTGTGACTTTTTCAGTTCTCACAAGAAAGTAGATATGGGAGGCAAGGATCAGCTTTCCTCTCTGCTTGAAGACATGGAAAGGGCATAACTCAGTCCCAGGGGAGTGCCTTGCAAGGAGTGAGTGCTCTTTGCTGCTGGGATGCAGTTCAACCTGTGTGAATTAACAGAAATAATCAGTGACTGAAGATGGTACCTGCTGTATTCAAAGGTGTTTTGATGCTTCCAATTGTTAGTTCATTTTTATTTCTTCTGGTCTTCTGACTAATTTGAAGAATAAGGCTGAGGTGTAGCTGAAACCCTAGAAGTTTTGGGGCTCATGAGAGAAACTGAATTAAAATAATTTTCATCCTTTATTGCTGGGTCATAACATAGAATGTCACAGGACTACCAGACTTAATGTTGTGATGGGTAGATGTGACTTTTGCTTAAGTAAATCAGAAATTTGACTTGTTTTTGAATATTAGCCTGATGAGGTGGATTCAGACATGTTGTTACTCAGGTCAATGAGCATAATGGGATACCTGGAAACATCCACAGGCAAAGGGGCCAACTGAAGCAAAAAGTGTGTTGGGTGCCTCCATCTGTGCTATGCAAAGTGTTGCCTCTCCTGTCCTCTGTATTAGTCACAAACATATTAAGTAACTTTTTTTGGGGGCACGGGGGAACACAATGTATCCCTTGTATCTCTTAAAGTTTGTTACACTTCTGTAAAATGCACACCGAAATAATTTTGTGTAACATGACCAACACTTCTTACCAGGTGCTGCTCTGTGGTTGGTTGTGGTCTCTCTGCACCTGTGGGATAGAAAGGTGGAGCAGCAGGAGTTGCGAAGGAATGGAGTGTAAGCTTTTGCTAATGAGTGTGTACTCAGTCTCTGAAGGCCCTAACTCATTCTGCTTTGGATGTATGGTTTGTTTTCTTGATCTAGCTAGACTGAAGCTAGAAAATAAACTACAGTCACATCTTCTAACTGTAGTGTAGACATGGCTGCAGTCTGTTGCCATGGGGACAAAGATAAGTCTCATTTTAAAGAATTGTACTGAAAACTCCCATACTCTGAGACTGCATGACCTGTAAGCAAAAAATTATGCAGCAGTTTGCTGCTGAAGGGATGCCAAGGTTAATAGACTTGATTAGATCTTTAGCTTGTTCCTAGGGAAGCAACTCTTACAATCACACTGATAGTACATCCCCAGTAATAACTTCTGAATGCTATAGCCAGCTTGGTTAGACTTAAAAGATGGGTAGACACTTAAACCTCTGCTTTTGAAGGTTTTGTGAAAGCTAACAAGTAAGCAGAGATGAGAGACTCAAAGCAGTGCCCTACCAAGAGAAGAAGAGAGCTGTACTTGGCCACAAGCCAGCACATACTACTCAATGAAATAGGCAGGTTAGGAAACCTGTATGTGATGTCCCTGGCCAAAAAGGCAAGAGGGAGAAAGGAGCCTGAGGGACAATAGCCATGAATCTGTTGAGAAACAGGCTCCATTAGTTCTGCTTCTTGTGAAACAACCTTGACTTGCTTTTCTTTCTGGGAAATTCTATGTTCCCAAAACTAAGTGCAGAAGTCTGCTGGCTTCTCTGTTGCCCTACAGAAACCAGATTGCACTTACTGCAGCTACATGTTTACCTGGTTTTTAACCTCTCTTTGCTCTGTTTACAGGACTAGCTCAGCTTTGAGAGAGAATGCAATTTAAAGACAAAACATGTCGTTTCTTAGTGTTTGTCTGTGAGAGCAGAAAGCAGTTTTTATTCTTATTGAGGCCTATGCTGCAAACGTGAACCTTATTTGTCCAGGAGGTAAACACAGTGCAGTGCTTCAGAAATACCCATTTTTTTACTGTGTGCCTGGGCTAGTCGAGCCCTGCTGTACTTTGGGCAATGCTGACATCTAGCGCAGGGTTGGTAAAACAGAACAGTCGGCTTCTGAAGCTCCTGCAAAGATCAGTACCACTTAATTTAAACTTAGGATGTTGCAAAGTTTTTGATACTTAACAAACTACCAGTTCAGACATCAGATAATTTACTTGTATGACTCGCTCATCTTCCTAGCAGCTACTGGAACTGCTGCTGTAGTGAGAAGTGCAACCTTGGGAGCCTGATACTCTGGATGTTGTGGTCCCTTCTTGCCTAGGATGAATATATTATATAAGTTGGATGTCACCCTATTTTCTACAGATGGAACTGCCTCAGTCATGTTACTGTCATGCTTTGGGCATTGATAATGATGCTTGTACTACAGAGACTAATGTAATACTGTGTTTTCTAATTAGTGGTACGTATTGAGTGTTTTATCCTCTTGATGGGAAGAGAGCAAGTCTTGGGGAGATGAAAAAAAAAAAAAGCCAAAAAACAGGGTGAAATTTAACTATGGCAATTAAAAAATTCTAGTCTTGAACTCAAGCTGTTCCAGAGCTTCCAGATAAATTTTGTGTATCTGTATTTTAAACCACTTTGATGTGTCTTGTATCTTTATACCCTAATAAACTGGATGTGGTGTAAGTCTGTTGCAGATGGTAACTCTGAAGTGTGTCTTGGAGAATGTGTTATAATTATTTACTTTATTGTAGCAAGCCTTTATATTAATTCTCTGCACAGCCATACCCCAGCCAAGTGTTAAAAGAAACAGCTTCCCCTTGCCCCAGATCCTGCCCCCAAAACAAACCACAATCCATAATTATCCTACTTCTGCCACAGAGTCTAAGTCCACACTAACTTGGGAGTGGCTTCTGCTTTGAACATGAGGTTCATTCAGATGACCTGTAGAGGTTTCTTCTAGCCTAAATGATTCTAAGAATCAGGATTTTGGCTGCTGTTTTTCCCTTGTTCTGGCTTTAGAAAGTGAGGAAGGATTCATTCTGTGTTTCTTCTTAAATCATAGTTTGAAGGCATTAAAAAAATCTAGTTTTTTAATTAGGGAAGTTCTAGTTGTTTCTTAACTGAAAAAATAACCATGTTGGGAACATAATCACAGGAACATAGCAATGTTGCAGACCATGGTAACTGTGGTGCAGTGCAGGGATCTGAGAGGGAGACTGGCACTAGGTAACCAGGGTACAGTTGTCAGTTTAACTTTGGCAGGGTTGGAATGATGTTTGGGACACTACCCAACTGGGTGGCATGTATTAGCTCAGTTCAGGTCATTCTAAAGCAGGGCTGCAATGAGGCATTTTGATATTCACAGGCATATGCATTCATCTTACTCTTTTCAAATTTCTTAGTTTCTGCTATTCCGCCTTCTAAACCTGTTGCTTAGATCTACAGCATCTACAGCACCTTGTTTTAATCAGCAACAGCAGTGCCATGAAGGGTGGCTCATCAGGTTCTGAGCATGTTTCTTTCTATCAGGTGGCCCCTTGTGAAAGAATATATTAGTGGGAAGTGACTCCTCACCTCATCTCCGTGTGGGTGGCCACCTCTGCTATAAAGCCACCTCAGTGGTATCTTGCCATTACACTGCAACAAGAGCCATGAGTTGCAATGCATAGCAATAACTACAGCAATAAAATTCTGGGGTAATGAGGAATCTTGTTGAGCTTGCAGTATCTTTGTCCAACAGTAGAGGTCTGTCTTGTTTGGAAAAAGGATTTTTATCAGTTAAGAATAAATCATTATGGGGAAACTTGAGTAGCTCTTCAGTCATTTTAGGGTGGGGTTTTCTTTTTGTTTCTTTGAATGCAAACTTAAACTTTCTTATTTAATAAAAGCTGGTCTGAAAGTTTAGTGAATTGCACTTGCTAATAGTTGGGAAATGTTGGCAGTCACAGAGCTGGTGTGAGAAGCTGTAACTAGAAGATAAAGCCTGTACCCACTCCCCAGTCCTGAGAGCTGAGAACAAAGCTAGAAACCACTGCCAGACTTTTAGAAGTGTGGCTGGCTAATCACGGGAACAAAACACAGCTGGGAAATGAGCTTGTCCTTCTCTTGAAGCTTTCAAGTCAGACCTGAATTAACTTCCAGAAAGTAGGCTTTAGCCAAACTGCAGTTTTTTTGCACAGGTGGATGAAATGTTACAAGTGGCTGATGTTACAGGAATTGTTATAGTAGATAATCATAGTTGTTTCTTTTAATGTTAACTCATAAAATTTACAAGATGTCTACCAGATTTTATCTTGAAATCCAAATCAGCTCTAAGTATTCTCCATCTCTGATTATCTGTTATGTCTGTGAATGGAGGGAATTAGTGCAGTTTAGAAAGTTTCAGAAGCCTCTAAGAAGTACAGGTCTCCAATGTGGGTTTTATGTGTTACTTAAGACTTTGTCCTCTAGTTGTGCCATCATTCTCTATTAAAGTATGTGATCTTTCCTTCTTTATTCCCTTGGTGGTACTGTCCTGGTATGATATTTTTTTTTAAGGTGTGATGCTGTATTGCGTCAAGCTATTAGAAGCTTATTTTTGGTTTTGTTGGAGTGACCTCAGCCCAGACATGGAATCTGCCATTTATGAGCCAAAACTATGATAGTTCCTGCTAATCATCTCACAAGCAAATCATCCTACAACTTGACTAACTACACAATGTACAGATGGTTCTCTTTTTCCCTCCACCCAAACTTAATGCATGTTTGCTATTAATCAACATAGATTGCAAAAACCTGTTTTCAAATTCTTTCTTAATTTTGCACAGAAGCATTTAAGAGAGACATAATTTCTTCTGTAACTTTTCAGCAGTAGTTGAACTGGTCTCTCACATTACAACTTAGACAATTTGCGTTGTAATGGCAGTTCTTTGGGTACTTGACCATAAAGGAAATTTTTGACAGGTAAACACAGTGCAAAACTCTGTATAAATTAATTTGACATCTGAAAATATTGCAAATTTAGCTGAAGGTTACTGGTGGGGTTTATTTTTGCAGTTCAGTGCAAATAGAGTTCTGTGTTAGTTAATCCTTAATCAAACAGATTTTGCCGTTGACTAAACCAAACTGCAGATTATTTTATTGCTTTCTTCTTGATTTTGGTTTAAGTGTATGATGTAAATATAACTTCAGAATCATCCAGTATGGACAGTGCCTCTGCTGCCTTGTTGCTTTTAAAATTGTGGCTCTCCCACCTCCCTGAAAGATGAAAAACCTAGGAGAAGCTGTGAATTTTCCAATCGTTAATCTTCTTGTGCATTGTTTTCAGGTGACTTTGTTTACTTGGTAGGGTTTGCTTTACTGTATATTATGATGCAGTGCCTTACATGAGAAAATGAGATGATAGAAAAACTGCTTCCCATAGCCTTTTATGTGTGAGCAAAGAACTTGTATATTGTCATTGTGATGTTATATTCTGTGTTCACATTTTTGGTATGTCCATGTAATATAATAGAAGAAAAGAGGTACTTTTAATGGGGAGATGAAAAAGCACTGAAGGGGAGTAGGAAAAGATTGAGGAAAAAGAAAGTCAGTAGCATAGCTATTTCTAGAAATCTCTTTCAAAATGCTTAATGTTATGCAGGTACAGCCTTGTTGTGCCAACTATTGTGGCACTGTGTGTACCTGTGGGAGGTGCAAAATACAGGCTTCAGAGCATCAGCCCTCATTCAGCTTGTGAAGTGTACAGGAGGTACTGCAGGCAGGAGGAAGCAAATAGGCTGTTACAGCAGAGCTGTGCCCCTTTGCTGATTTTTCTCATTTGCAACCCTGTGTTCAGTTCGTCGTTTTGCCTTTGAAATAGCATAGTGAAACATGGCTATTGAAACAATATAGCTGGTGGAAAAATATCAGAGGGATGGAGAGAAATTTATGAGGAGATGGCAAGAATATGAACTCTGTAGTTAAAGGTGAAACAGACAAGAAAGAGATGGTTCTTCTGCTTTCTGTATTTTTGTTTTGTGTAGAGAAGTGAAGATCAACCAATTTAAGAGGCAATTTAAATGTATGTCTAAAATGTGTAAGAATCACAAATAAAATGAAAGTACAGGTACATTCAAATGAATGCTAGTAATTGAAAAGAATAGAACTAAGTGTATTTTATCCTAAAGGAAAGATATGATATTTCTAGTTTTGGACTCTGTTTTTATCTGAAGTCTCTGGCTGAAGCCACATATTACTTCTGTTTCTATATCCTGTATAGCTGTGACCAAGTCATAAAGGTCATCAATATGATAAATTGTTGTTATAACTCAATTATTAAAAGCATACACTTTCAGTAATCTTAGAATAATTAGACTTTCAAGAATGCATGTCAAGACGCATCCTATCCTTAAGTAAAAGAAAAGTTAATGTCGAACTATTTTGCAAATTAGGTTGTTTTCAATGGAATCCTAGCAGTCAGCTGCAATACAATGACAACAATAGCTCAAAAATATATGGTGTTAAAGTTCAAGTCCCAAAAATCAGTTTGCTTAAGTAGTCCTTGCTCACAAGTGTTTTTATTGAAAGCTTTCTCTGTGATCAGTGCTTGAGCATGCTATTTCATTTCTCCTTTGACATACATATTACTTGTTGACACATTTTCCACGATATTGATGCTGTCTTGCAAAAGTGCTGTGTTTAACTTGGAGCTAATTTTTCAGTAGTAAAAATTATCTCTAAGATTATGATGCAGGTTATTTATCAGGGTTCTTTAAACTGTAATTTAATTGTATTACATTTGTGGATAAAATTAAATGCTTGAAATTGCTGTTGGAGGTGCTGAATTACAACTTTCGCTGTCTTTAAAAAAGAATCTTGATCTACAAGGAGAGACATTGAGAATTGATACCATACTCTGAACTTTGACCTTAAACAAACAAGAAAAAGGTAAGATCAAGGTATAGAAAAAACCTGAACAACCCACAAATAAAACAAAAAAAACCCCAAACAAACAAAAAAAAAACCAAAGCGAAAGAACCCATCCTTCAGTCAAGGGACCATTGTGTCCTTTGCATTTTCCCAAAGCAAACAGTTAGTCTGCTAACTAGGGTCTGTCACTTACCCAGATGAAATATGGTATTTCATATTTGAATCTTTTATGGATTTTGAATGCATATTTGAATCTTTTATGGATTCTGAATGCAGAAATAAAAATGTAGCCAAGGATGTGAATGCAGAAATAAAAATGCAGCCAAGTAATTACAGTATGAAGAACTGAGTTATAAGTCAATAATATTTGGCTCAGGCAAGCTCCTAAGTAAAAGTCAAGATACTAGGAATTGATCTAAATCTTGAAGAACTGGAATAAGAGTTGTATGAGTTTTAGCTTAAAAGTAATGTTTTTTAATAATAAATACCTCGCATTTACGAGTATCTTCTAACTCTGTAACTTGAAGGGCTCCATGATTCAAAACCAAGCTGTCTCTTACAGGAGAAACTATTGAGAAAGATATTAGGGTTGCAGCTTCTATTCCTGCTGTACGTGTGTAGGTGGTCTTTATAGTGTTTTCACCATATTCTATCTACAAGTATCTTGGACACTTGTCCTTCTTATGCATGTATAATGAGACTCTTCCAAGAAAGATTCTTTTTGTCTTTGGACTCAAAGGTTTCAAGTGTATAACAATCCAGAGAAATGGCTACTCTTTTACTGCTCAGGTTCCCCAGTTGCCAGTTTTGGAACTATCTTGGCATTGTCTTGATAGCTGTCCTTCTGGTGCAGGATGCTTCTCAGAGAACTTATCTGTGATTTTCCAATATTTGGTTGAATATCTGATCTTTCTTCAGAATATCTTCTAAATACTGCCAGATCTATTGTCTCTCTTCGCAGCTGTTGAGTTACCTCAGTGGCTGTCCTGGATCTGTAATTTTTCTCATGATCAATAGTTTGACACACCTTGCACTTCTGTTGTTGGTGTTGTCTGTGTGCCTTCTAGGTAGGGCTGACTTTCTCATTGTTAGACCTCAGGATTTGCTTCTGGCTCTTTGCTGCAGCTGTGATTTGCCTCTCATGTTTTTTCCTCCCTTAAATGCAAGCCTTTGCAATTTAGCGTGTGCTTAACTTCAAACCTCCATTTTCCATGGCTTAGCCTTGAGCTTGCTTCTTTCTGGAGGTTAACTACCTGTGGAGTGGAACTTTGCAGTGACGTTTAGAGTGTTTGTTGTACTTAAGCTTCTGAAGAATGGGACAGCAAGAAGGCGAAGGAACAAATGCAGTTCTTGTGGTAAGGGAATGATGTAAATGGCAAAAATGTGATGCAGGTAGAGATGCAGATCTGAGGTTTTTCTCAGCTGCAGTTTCTGAGAAGTAATATTTATATTATAAAAAAAAAACCCCAAGAGGTGGAGATTTGGGAATGATTGACACAGTGTTTTGAAGAAACTCCTCCCATAGTACATTTATGTGTATCCTCATGGATGCTGACTCTTCAGGCTCTACAGTACTGCTCGGGCAGGTAGCTTGATCATGAAGTGATGTTAAACTGATTTGACTAATAGCTTCAGTGTGTGCTCAGTTCTTAAATGTAGGCATTATCCCATTGGCATAATTGGGAGCCCACACTGTTACAGAGCAGGCTGTCTTACCAGCACCTAGCTGTTTTAGGACACCAGTGGCCCAGGAGATAAAGCATCACTGCTGTGCTGATGAGCCCTGTCCTTTCAAATCTGGAGCTGAACTTCACTTGCAGATTGCCAAAGGGAAGGCAGCAATGCCCATGCTCTCTGGTTCCTACGGTATTGAATCAAACTCTGCACTGGTACACTCTATAAATACCTCTGTATGTATCTGTATATAACATCTTTGTGTGTGATCTCTTTCTTCATAAAGATTTTTCTAAAAACTATTCAGAGGAAATAAGTCTCCCAGTGATTTAAAGCAAACATAAATGGCAGGCTGTTTCCTGTGCTCAGCTGAGTCACATACAATGTGCACAATTAACAGGTGCTTGGTGGCAAACTGCACTCAGCAGGCATTGCTGGGAAGGTTTCAGAGTCCTGAACATTGAACGACTTTCCTCTGTAGCACAGGGTTTGAAAGGATCAGCAAGATATCGGGCACCTCTTTCATTCTCCTGTAAATTTTTGCCTTGGGATAAGCACCTTTTTAAACTTTGCAGGGTTTCTAGGGAGAGATACGGACCTCATAATTGTTCTCTTTCTCCTCTTGCTGACAATACACCTATAGGTTTGGGCTGAAGCTGTAATGTCTGTATATAGCATCCTCGTTTGAGTTAAAGATGAGATCCAGCCTAGCTCTTGCCTTTTAATCTGTTGCTGGGCTGGGCTGGTGTCTGGTGACGTGTTGAGCTAAGCTGGCTGCAGTGAGTTAATAGAGAAGACGAAAGGTGTCGAACCCCTGCAGAATGGCTCGAGTACTTGCTGTGTCTGACCTGTATCCTGGATGCTGAAAAAAAGATGATAAAGCTGCCTCACAGGAAGTTACAGAAATTTTTCCTTAAAAAGGTAAAATGAATTTTTTTTTTTTGCTTGCTGCTTTACTTGCTTTAATTAGGTTGATGACAAAGTTTGACAATTGCATTGCTTTTGTGCAGTCAGCCTTGTGATTTCGTTGCGCTGAGATGCCTCAAACTGTTCGCTTGATGTAAATGGTATTCTTGGCTTGTGGTTTGGGACACTATGAAAAACATCAAAACTGTACTCGAATGGCATGCTACATGAGTTAGATTGATTATAGCTGCAGTTTACAGGTTCTGTCACCCTGTTGTGTTATGCTGCCTTTTAACCTTGCTCCTTTACTCAGTGGCACCATATATTCTGAATAGGTCAAACTGAATTTTAGTGCAAAGTTTTTTGCAGTGTGAGAGAGAATGCTGCTCACTGACTGCTGCTTGTTTTAAATATGTTAAAAGATAATAGATGATGTTTTACATCTAAGCTGTATATCTGTATTCTGCTTTCAAATATACCCACATAACTCAGTAGGATATGGAGACATCTAATAGAAAACATATTATACTTTCAGGTAGAACTGCTTAAAACTACCTGGGTTTTAGTTCAAAACTACCCCTACATCCTATTTCTCTATAAAGCACTATATTTACCTAGGTAAATAGCTATCTGAAATAACATCCTTTAATGTCCGCGTTATTTATGGATCCTGTTTTGGAAACATATAAACATCTATCCCATAAGTTGTGAAAATGTGTATATATATGCTGGTTTTTTTCCCCTCTTCCTCATCTTGGCTACTTATACACGCAGTTTATTAGTGGTTGATCACAAGTGCAGTCTGTTTATTCTGTAGAGCATCTCAATTTCAGTTGTAGTGTGCTTTCCGTTGTAGTCAATTGGTTTTTTGCATTTTCACCATGCAGTGTAATTTTATGTTTCTGGGATTTCATATACTGATACCTGTAATATACTGCTTCAGAATAAAATTTTGAACTTGGTTATATTTTAACAAAAATATTTTTAAAGGCGTACAAGAGAAGACGGGCACGTTTCAGTGCAAGTTAAAATCTGGCACATTGTTCACTGATTTCTTGGCACCTTCACAGATGCAGATGGCTGGTTGTGCCTCTTACTCGGGAGTAAATTTCCAGCATTTAAAAGCTGACGTCACAGTTCTGCTATCAACTAACCTTTTGGGGTTTCTTATGTTGATTGCAAATAATTTTCCCTTTTGCTAGGGAATATATTCCTTACTGATATCAAGATCTGATCAAATGGTCACAATTCCACTGGGATGCAATAAGAACTGTGAATCCTCTGTTATACTCTTACATATAGGACTGAAAGCTCCAAATTGATTAATATGGGTTAAAGTGCAAGAGAAAGATGAATTATGCTAGATTTGATTTTAATGTAGTTGCTGAAAATGTATTTAATTGAACCACTCATGAAGTGATAAAGTGAAGGTGTGGGTGCAGCCAGGAAGGTGATGAGCACAATTTAACATGCAAATAGCAGTAGGGCATTGATAGTCTTGGGAGTCCCAGAGCAACTTTGTCTCTCATTGGATGGTGTGTCTGCGTGGTACCACACAGAAGAGAGACTGGACAGGATTCGTGTACTTGCTTGAGTGGATGGTTAATGTTACTTCTCTGAAAATGGACACAGTATTTTCAACAAACTATGTTTTTATTTGTGGTAATGTGCAAAACGAAATGGATAAAAACATGTGTAGTCCTTCTCAGAGTTATTTGGTGTTAGGTTTGTAGAGAACTTGTTCTACATGCTAAGAAAGGGAGGCACCACAAGACCAGTGGCTAGAGCCGCCCCCCCTACATGTGCATACCTTGGACTCAAGGGAGTGCATGAAGGTATTGGGACAAAAATTTTACGCAGACTGGTCTTGTGCTGTGATTTAAGTCACAGGAATCAATCTGTGATCCCAGATTACCTGTTGATACTATATCTAGTCAGTGCTGAGAATTTCGTTTCCCTCCCTAGTGACTGCTGCGTGTGAGCAGGCAGTGCTGTGATTAAAAAGAGAAAAAATTAATCCCCAACAATTTGAACATGAATTAGGTGATCTATGCTTTTGAGTGGTGAAGGGAAGAATTAATGGATATTTTCTGGGGCTTTTCTGCTGTGATAGTCAGATATGGAGTTCAGCTAATGATTGCTTGCTTTACTTAGGTGGCCACTGTCACATAAATGTCTTTTTGAAGCAAGTTCTGAAAAGGACCAATAACTTCCTTTTTATTAGTGTGAATATAACTTCACAACAGTCTACCTGTTGGCCATCCTACCTGAATATCATTCAGTTGTCAATGCAGTTAAGTAGCTCAGAACATGCTGGTAACTTTGCATATGAAAGTATACCCCCAATCAACAAGTTCCTTAAAATAACTAAGCAGATAAGATCTTAGAACCTTATCTACCTTTTCTAGCAGATACTAGAAAATGTATCTGCTAACGACTGGTATCTAATTTGATGATAGCAGTAAAAGACTCCTTCAGAGCTTACTCTTTAGTATTATGCACCAAAGCAGCAGTCAAACATCTTGTAAGGTTTTACTCAGCTTGCTATTTGTGTAGGCACCAGTAGTTCTTAGACAAGTGAGTGGTTTTTTTCTAGGTGTGTGAGGGGTGGTTTCAGCATAAGCCTTTAACTGGTCTGTGTGAAAACATGACTTTGGCCTGGAGAGTGACGGAAAACTGGCGTGTTGTGTTTCAAGCTCCCACTATTACTCAGTGGTTCCTAAAAGAACTTTTCTAAGTACCAGAAAAAAGTAGTTGGTAACAGTATATTTAGCAAGTACTTGTTGTCTACTGAACTTTGAAAGAACTTTCCAAAATACAGCTGCTTAACATGTGAGTGTTCTTCCATTTAAATTTATCTGTGCGACTCGGTTTCTCCTGAAAGCTTTGTCTACCATAATCATGCAAAGGCAGAAAGAGGTGTTCCTCCTATCGTGCAATAACACTGAATTAGGATGCTTTATGAAATGGGTATGTGTAGAAAATTCAACATCATGTAAGCCGTTTGATTTAAGAAATAGAGATGAAAATCATTGCTTGTAGTAAACCATAATTCAGTAATTGAGTCATCAGGAAAATAAAAATCTAGTGAAAAACATTTTGACTTGAATGGCGTTCTGTCAGGAAAAAATAAGTTTTATTAAAAATGAGTAACTTAGAGTTCCACTGTTTAAGAGCAAGATGTAATCTCTGATAATAGGCGAAAAGCACTTAAGCAAAACAAATTAAGACTTCAGCTGATGCATACTCTTATAGGGATCTGGTGGTGTAAATGCTGAATGTATGATTTTTGGAAATGCGTATATTCTTTGTATCATTAAAAGGGAGGACTTTTTAATTTTTTTCAGTGTTGTGAAAAAATGATTTGGTAATGACTGCAGTATTGGCAGGATATTGCTTTATTATAGCTTATGATAAATGTCTCTGCTTTTTCCCCATCAGCACCAATAGATGCTTCTGTCCTTAGGGAACGTGTGACTGAGTCACTGATACAAAGGAGAGCAGAATGAAAAGATAAATAGCACCAATGGAATCTGACAGTGCAGACCTGTTAAATGTCTCTCTGTATGTTCACACATATGTGAGTCATACGTATGGGCAAGGTATTTTGTGATCTTTATGGTGTTTGTTTTTTTCATATTTTATATAAAGCAATAGATTTCTTATACATGTCTATAAGATTAGCTTTCTTTGTCATATGCATGCTTGTTGTCTATTGCCTTCTGAGGGACAGCTTGTTGTGTTGAGGGACTGCTACATCTTGGTGATGCTGCCTGTCTAGTTTGAAGGGAGGGGAGGGCTGGAACCCTTCAGAATAGAAGGGTTTTCAAGTAATCTCACTCCACATGCATACCCCCCGTGTAATATTCAGTGTCACATTCAGGACAGTTCCTGTCCTTAGTAATGATGTTGGTCAGTACAAAGTCAGCCCTCATGAACAGGGGGAATTTTAGTGGTGTTTAATTGAATTGTATATTATTATGTGACTATTGCAGGGTCTGTGTGTGAAGGTATTGAATTGTGCTTGATCTGGCTGCTTCTGTCACGAGTGGGACATTGTTAGGGAAAGATGATGATAGTTCTCTCAAAATACATTGGAGAATGTGGAAGGCATGAGAATTAATTTGTAGACTTGATTTGAGTGGGCGTTTTCTTGTAATTTGTTTTCTAAATAACCTGCTAGTAGGGGATAGGGGGTGTGTTTTCCTTGTATCTGGTGCTAAGAAGGTGCAGGTTGGCTCAGTTGTCAACTGCAGGCTCAGTCTGCAAAGACATGGTGTTTGGGTCATGTGGTCTCTGATTTAGTCTGTGATGTGGGCTCCTCGTTACTGCTGTTGATGTTGTTTTGTGTCACAAGTAAATAATAATGTATCTTCATTTTACTATTGTAAAATAGTAAAAACCAAACTACTCCAGCTTGGCATTTGAAGGGATGCTGTTGAAGCCAGGTATGGGAAAGGAGTCTTTCTGTTCTCAGCCTGTGCTGCCTCAGACTGTTAAGCTGCCTGGAGCAAAGCTGCTGGCTAGGGACGAGGGTGACCGGTGACGGTGTGAAGACTAGTCAAGCCTTCAAGGCAAGGGGAAGGAGAATAGGTTGGAGCTAGGACACCAGGTTGGTGGCAAAGCTCTGGAAAGTCAACCTTATGTTACTGCTGCAGCTGCTGGGCTGGAGAGGGCTCTGCCACTTCTGCATTCGTGGGGCCAGCTGCTGCCCTGTGATCACTACCCTGTGTTTTGAAATGACATCCATCTGCCTCTCTCTGGGGCTGTGGTACGGGCAAGACTGGGCAGCGGAAGCTGTTTTGTTATATAAGTCAATCTGCTTTTTCTAGGCAACCACCTGTTTTGATTAGGCCTTAAGTTGATCCCAATGCTCTGTTGTCTTACAGCTGTAAATTGGTATTAAGGAGTAACTGTAATCTTTTGAACATGCTGCATTAAGAGCAAGTCCATAGATGTCTTTAAAAGGAGCCTTGCTGAAAAGTTGCAGTCTAGAAAGTATTTGATTATTTATAATAATCTGGGTCCCCTGAAGTCCAAACAGGTAATGGGTAGGCACACACCCCCCTTTTAGCAAGTGATTGCAAACAGAGAAACTACTGACAAACTAACTCTTGAAGCAGTTGTTCTCCAAGGAAAGCAGAAACAACTAGACATTATTTCTGGCTGGGCTGAAAAGGAGCAAGCAGGAGCAGTCTAACCTCTTGCTCTTGGTCATACCTGGCTACCTAAAAAGACTCAGCTATTGCAGTTTCAGAAGGTGAGCCTTGGACCTGCCTGTGTGATGCTGTCAGGAATTAAGGTGCTCTTAGCTTTTGGCTCCTGCATTGTTACTGCACTGTGAGTGGTGGAGGAAACTGTCTTTTGATGTTACTCTATCTTGAAAGGTTGCAGGGAAGGTTTCTAAAGCATGCAAGTCTCCTAAATTTAACGAGGTGTTAACAAAACAGGCTACTGGAAACACATGTTCAAAAGCATGCTTAAATATTGTGCTCAGCTCTTGGGAAGTGTCAGTGTGGAATAAAGTAGGCTGCTTGCAAAAAACGCAACTTCCAAGTCAAGGTAAAGGCTTTTAAAAGGGAAGCAATAAAATTATGACTTAAGCAATGGTTATAGTTGGGCTATGTGTATTAATACTGCCATTCAGTCACGTATAAAACACTGCAAATATTTTTGCAAATTGCAGCCAAAAATTATATTACCATATAAAAGCAGTATTAAGATTTGTTGTGATTTCATCTGGATTTTCCAATGAGATTGACAGATGCTCCCCTCCCGCCTTTTTCTCCTCTCTTTGGAGAGCACTTTTGAACTTAAATTGCTTGAAGATAACTTTCAAAATTACACTGGCAGCTAATCTCTATATTTATTGGATTATATTCTTTTCTTTCCCCATGCACCAAGACTTGTACCTATTTTTTCCGTGTGTATATGTGTCAGGATTGTTTTATTTGGGGAAAGTGGGGAAGCATTTGTTTTTGAGCTAAGCAACATGCATATTTTTCTTCTCACCTTACTCTCAAAAGTAGCTAAACCAGTCAAGCTTGAAAGTTTGCAAAAGAATTGTGCCTGAGGCAGTGTTGTGGCATGAAAAACTTCAGTCTAAATAGACATGATTTGGCAGAAATAGAAGCAACTGAAGCATGATTCTGTGATGAAGATGTGCCAGCAAATTCAACAGGAGGTGGTACCTGTGGGTGTGGTGCAGGATCCACAATACTGAGGGGGAAAAAACAATTCAGCTGTAGGGAGACTGTGTTCAATCCCTACCCAGTGTCAAACTTGAGTGTCTTGAGCAATGCCATGCTCAATTCTGTGAGCACAACTCAAAAAATGTTGTCTTACACACAACTGTACTATGTCAGTGGGACAGCTACTGCAATCCATGGGTTGTGTAACTGGATGGCAGGTGTGATGCAAATCAAGATTAAGCCCAATCTGAGAACTTGTATGTGGTGAATGTGCATCAGTGCAACCTGGGTAGAGTTATGTTGGCATCTTACTCGCTATGCGTGATATGGCAATCATTTCAAGGTCAAGTAACAACAGGGATGTACATGGACAAAGCCCTATTTATTCCTGTACTTAAAATGAAGGAAAAATGAGTTGCTTTTAAACTGTCATGATGTCCCTAATGATAAGTTTGCATGCAGTAGCAGTAGTTATGTGAACAGATTTACATGTAATGTGAAAACTCCATGCATTTCTGATAGGAATTATGGAAGTGAAATAGAGGCTGTATTGTCCTGAGCTCAAATGCTGGATGGGGCTGATCCATGGCTCTTTACTGGAAGGTGGTGTTCTTCCCCATGTTAAAAAACCCCAAGAACCCAAAACAACAAAAAAACCCCCACCCTTCCCACCCCCCATAACCCCAAACAGAGGAAACAAGTTAAAAAAAGAGCAACCAAAAAAACCATCAACCAAACCCTTACAACCTGACAGTGATGCAGGAGGACCTGTAGAAGCTACAACAAATTCCCACCTCCTTAGATGTACCTATTGACCTCCTGTGAAATTGCTTTTGTGGATCCCAATACTGTTTTAACGCTTCAATAAGCTGTTGATCAAGTGTGAGACAGACCTTGGTAGCGCTTTGAGAAAAGTTGTATTGTTTTGGCTGAGAAAACACCCTGGGGACTGTTAACTGATACCAGGAGATCTCTGCTTTCAGCCTGCTGCAACCACTCAGTGTTCCTTGCTTGCAGCATGTGTCTCCAGCCAGTCTCCTGCCTTGCCCCACTCCATAAGGCACCTCTCCTGGTCATGACCCACCATCGCCATCTGAGGAGTGCTGGGGGAGATGCTGGGGAGAGCAGAACCTGGCTGTGTGTGGACCTAGGTGTGCTCTCAGTGGACAGTGCTTTTGCCTCCCTGGCTGAGGATGAAGGACTGCTTGATCTGTCTCCTGAAGGTTATGTGTCTACAGCGGTAGGTGACTTTTCACTGACGGGCTTTTGCTCTAGCAGGGCTGGGAAGGCTGTGGAATAGAGTCTAATGGAGAATTGGGTTAAGATGCCAAGATGGGAAGACAAGCAGACAGGGACTGAAGAAAGGAATAGGGATTCTGACACTAACATTTGTAAAACTGATGTGAATTTACTTGCATAGCCTACTATGTCTATTTAGCATATCTTCTAATTTATTATCTTGTTTAAAGACTGGTAGGTAAAGAGGAAGAAGAGTTGAAAACACCATTGTAAGATTAAACAAAAGAAAATCAAGAGAAAACAATTGTGTGTGGTGTCACACATTTATATACACTAACTTCTGTCTTACGTAGCTATGTTAATATGAAATGTTGTCTCCAAATCTTTGTTGTGTGGGGTGACATCTCCCCTGTAGCGCAGGACAGTAGTAAGATTATTTTTTTGAAGACTAGTTGCTATAACAACTACTGCCTGAGGGCCTAGTGCTGAGCATGCAGAAAATGCAAGACTTCACTCTTGCATGAGGCTTTCTAGTATTGTACAGATCTCTGTGTTGAACAGTGATTTCTTGAAATATGCAGTCAAATTAAAATACAGAGGGAAAAGTATGGTATATCACAGCTTTTTCTCCCTCTTCTGACACATTTCTCTCCTTCATTAACACCTGGCTTGGCATTTGTGCAGCATCTTTTAAAGAGATTGTATGACTAATGTACTGTTAGTTCATGAAAAGCCTCACCCAGAGTATCCCTTTCTTTTGGCTGGAGGCAAGTGCTGGTGCTTTCTTCTCCAGGATCTTGCTGCAGGCGTTTGGGAAATACCTCAGGGCTTCAAATATATCCCTGTACTCTGTGTGTTGGGGCAAATACTTGTGTCATAAACCTTTTAAATAACAAATCTCTTCTGAGATTCGGAAAGGATCTCCCCGAGCAGCTCATTCCTGGCTGCAGTCTACTCCCTGCCACGTGTCCTTGAGGGCAGTGACTAGTTGACTTTTACTAGCAAAGGTCCAGGAAGATGGATGTGTATTTGCTTTTTTGAAGCCAAATTGATGCCATTTGAGGCTTACTGCTCTAAATATGCTTTGAATCTCAAATAAGAGAAACATGCAAGAGCTGAGGAATTAGCAGTCTGAAGAGAATTAATGAGCATTCCCATGCTGTCTGCTCTGGTAACACCTCACTGAGAGCTAGTGAGGACTCGTGATGGGGAGGCAATTGAAAGGTTTTTGGTGGAGAAGCAGAACTTTGCATCAGGAAATGCTCAGGCTTGGTATTCAAGAAACTGAGTCAGGCTGGAGTTGTCCCCATACTCTGTGGGGCTTTTGTGCTTGCCAAAGAAGTGACACAGGGGAGTGGAACTTGTCTGCAAAGAATTAGTAGCTCAGCAGCCTTTGTTGGGGACAAAGCCAGCATGAAATAATTGATGTACATTCCTCCCACTTATCCAGCACTTAATTTTTTTTATCTTAATTTTTTTTTCTGTAGCCTATTATTTGAGCTTAATGTATATACTACATTTGTATTGCCTCTTAAAAAAGCAAAATGTACGACCGCTTGGAAACTCTCAGTAGAAAAGTCATCTTCAAATGGTTGGGAAATCTACAGCCTTGTCAGAGGAGCCTGAGGCAGAAAGGGATGTTTATGTGAAAGGTGTTTGAAATATATAATTTCTTCGCTCAAGCTGTAACGTTTAAGTAAATACAGATTATTTTGTTGTTGTTGTTCAAAGCTGATGATGGATTTTTTTAGGGTTTTTAGCTTTCTGATACATTGAGTGATTTTTGATGAGGCAGTTTTTTTGCCTGGTTGAGCTGATGCATTCAAGGGAGTGTGTATTTCTTCATGAATTTTGGCAGCACTCTGTGTTCATCGTATTGGTCTTAGTCAGTTTTCTGTACAGGTACTATGCTAGATCCTTTATTTTAAATAGACCTTGTGATGATAAATATCAGTTTATTGTTCTGAAAATCAGAGTTTTCTCCCAAATGGCTTGATACTCTGTGTTCCCAAACAGGTAATTTTCCCTGTGTGGAAATCTGTTAGGGAATGTACCTGTGAGTGCTTTGTTCACTGTTGTCATTCAGATTATTTCTCTTTTGCTGAACTGCAAAGCTCATGACACGTTTTACGGGCAGAATGAGTTATCAGCTTCAAAACCACAGAGTAATTGCTGGTCTTGCAATAAAGCAATTCAACTATTTTTTTTTTATAAAACTTGTGAAAAGCCAAATGAGAGATAGGGACTAGGATAGTGGGCTGTAAGCAAGAATATTTAGATCCTATTGGTAATTTTTTTCTGTTATTTTCGTTGAAAGTTTCTGCATTCTGAACTCGACATCCCTAACTTTTAGCTTGTGGTGGTTGTCATTTTCTAAGTGAAACTAATGGGGCAAACTGTGAAAGAATAATTCTTTTTATGTTTATGTTATTTTTATGTTCTGTACTTATTTTTTTTCATGCCTCTTTCCTAGGTGAAATTTGGGAACACAATGTAAGCAGCATCCTCCAAAATGCATTCGAAGTCAGGGCCTTTGAATGTTGTAAGGTTCAGTCTTCCTATGTCTTGATGTTGTTGGATAGTTACTCTTCTGGTGTGCAGGTGTTGCAGGATTCCTGCTTTGGCAAAATGGTTCTGTCAAAGTCCAGACAACTTTCTCTTGCAATCATTCAGATTCAGATAGGTGAAACTTGACTTCTTAATAATATTTTTGCTTGTCTTAAAGATTTGGGAAAAATTGTTTTTATGGGCTTCACTTTAAGGAGAAACTTCACTCCTCTGATGAATCTAAGGTATCTCACCCTACCAATGTCTTTATGCCTTTCCTTGTAAGGAAAATTGGTGGCTGAGCATGGAGACTTTTCTGTCCAGTCTATTGCAGCTTCTTGCATTATAACTAAAGGATGCAGTTTTGAAAAATGGAACTCCTTTTTCTTCACCTAAATTACTTTAACCCCTTTCTTTGTTAAATACTCAAGTTGTCTTCTGTCCTCTGGCATAATCCTGCATTCTTTGCTTTATTTTTGAGTGATTTCCCATTTGTTTTATCTGTATCAAGGGTTCAGCACTGTAGCTAACAGCAAAGCACACATGCTGTGCACCTTCTGCTGCAAGCACAAGTCATCCTTCCTATTAGTGGCTGCTCCAGTATTCCGAATGTCATTCAGGCCAAGTTAATTTTTCTCTTTTTGCCAGTGTGATCTCTGCCTTTTCACTTTAGTGTGGTCTTCCAGTTCTTTAATTGCTTCCCTTTGAATATGGGTATCAATTGTCTGTGCAGAAAGGGTATTCCACATATGTTTTTGCACATGCAGCTTATTTTTTTTTCTTGCCGTACAGAGCCCAGTAGGTATTAACAGTGACCTGTTCCATATTTTTTGTAGTTTTCCAGGGTGATGCAGAATCTTCTTCCAGCAGTCACTGCTGACCTTCAGAAATTATTTTTAAAAGGGAGAAACATGCAACTATTCAGTTTTTAAACTCTCAGGAAGCAAGAACTGCAAGCTTGGCACAAGCTTTTCTCAATGACTTCTGGTGCTACTATATAAAGGAAAGTATGAGTTATACAATGAAAGTACCTTCCTATACATTTCCAGGTAACATGCAGGTATGACGCTCTCTTCCTTTGCTTGGCATTTTTCTCACCTGTTTTAAGCTTAATACAGGCTACTGAACTGGATGAGTCTTGGAGGAAATATAAGCATATACACCATATTTTCCCGAGAGTAATAAATTCATGCTTTAGTTGTGTGCCATGGCCTTGTGTACCTATGTATGAATTAATAAGTAATATGGTGAGTAGGTGGAATTACAGACTGAGAATGGAACCTCTAGTATTGATTTGTCTAAACTGCCTTACTGGATGGAACTGTAAATATTCTCATTTATTTGTGAGAGAAATAGCAATTCAGGTGAATCTGGGGGACAATACCTAGTTATTAAAACCACCTTTCCTCCATAAATAAAGAAAACATGTAGCAGTGGTACCAGGGGGAGGGAATAAAAACCAACCAAAAAACCTCCACGATAACCAAACCAACAAAAAAACCCAACGAACTTTAGAATTTCCTTTATTTTCCCTGGAAGTCCAACAATTTTCTACTGTCTTGGATTTTGACAAAAGCTGTCATTTTTATCTTTCAGCTTTTGGGATAATGATAGGCTGCATCATTTACCACATGACACAAAAGCTCTGTAAAATAGCTGAAGACCTGTTGATTAAAAATAAATTGCTGAAGAAGCAGTGCAAGGAGGTTTTCTTTGTTGTGGTGTTTGCCTTTCTGTTTGATGTTGGAATAGAGTGCAGGTTTAACTCTTCACCTTCAAACCTTCTGATTTTATCACATTTAACTTTACATCAAAAGAGTATTTTTAAATAATCTTGTCCTATTGAAAGTTGCAGCTAAAGTCTCCTACTTTGTCTTTCTTACTACAGTCAGATACTAATTCAAGTGCAGAAAGTAACCTGTTTGATTCAAAGAGAAGCCCTGCTTCTACAGATGGTTATGCAGCTGTGCTTGTTTCCCACTTAAGTCAATGCAGGCTAACAAAACCTCTGATTTTTCCCTAGCTACTACACAAAGTACTTCCTGTCAGTGTCCTCCTATTACTGAACATTTATTAGGAGGTAAATGGTCAACTGTTGCAGTTAATAAATGTGGTTACCCAACACAGATGTGTGTTGCAATCCTCACATTTAAGGGTTCCACTAAAAATTTGATGACAGTAACTGTTAGCTAATGTTTATTTCAGTGCACAACAGGTGTAACTGGTGTTTGTCAAGTCTCTCTTGAAAAGCTTAGAATTTTATTTTTGGTGAGCTGCAGTGGAAGAGGTGATAAGATACGACAGAGAGGTTAAGGAAACCTATATTATTCAGGTTATGTTGTTAGTGAATGTAAAAGAAAGAGAGTAAGACTTTTCTAGTACATTTTTCCCCTCTCCTTTAAACTATTTTAGGGAAGAGCTTGCCTGGGGAGCTGGTTCTTGAATTGAGTAACACCTGCCTGTGTTGTTGGATCTGGAACAAAAAGTACTGTTAAATTAGTAAAGCATTTATAGATTTTGCTCCTCAGTCCACTCTGTACACAAATTTGTTAGGAAGAAACGGAAAGTGAAATCTTTCCAATATTTCATATGCAAACATTCAAAACTTAAAGCTTTTAGTTACAATATTAATCAAAATTTTGCATTATCATGAAATGTGAGACACTTCTATCAGAAGCTAGGGAAATAAAAAGTGAGAAAAGATGTCAAAGTTGCTTGTGTTTTCAGAAAATGGTTGTATACGTTCAATTTTTACCCTGTCAATGTCTGTCAGGAGAATATTGATTCAACGTGGTAATAAAATCTGAACTTCAGAGCTACCATTGGGAAAAGAAGAAAGCAAACATATAGTCATAGTTCCTGATGGAAGCTTTACAGAAGTTCCTCATGTGACTTGACAGCAACCAGTCATGAGTATTTTCTTAGCTTTCCCATTAGACTTTGGCATGCTGGTTTCTGCTTCTGGGCAGGGTAGATACAGTTCTTGGGTCTGAAGCAGCATGCTGTTTCTGGTATGCTGGGGGGGGGGAAGTAATCTCCTGTTTACCTGTTAACATCTGATCCAACTGCTTATTCGGTGTTAGCAGTAATGAGTGGTAGCTGCTCAGCATGCTCTACGTGTGCATGTAGGTGAATATGAAAGCTGCTCTGGTTTGGTGCCTATCTGTAGGAGAGAGGTTGAAAGAGTATAACAGATGCTCCCCGCAAACAGCTCTGGAGCTAGCAAGGCTGCATTAGCAACCAGCCTCATGGACAGAAAAGGTGCAAAACACAAATAGTCTGATGAATAAAATATGCCCAAGTCCTGGTTTTGTCTATCGTTTCCATGGCAGTGTGGGGAACAGTGGCCTGACACAGCTGAGTAAACTGGCCTCCTCAAACCCAGCTGATGACTTTCTTGCACACTTGCCAAGGGAGTGAGAGGGAGAAGCCTCCCCACCCAGGTGTGCTGGGCAGCAGTGCCTTTCATGGAAACAGCTTGAGTTTATAGAAATTTAATTTAAAGGCTGTCAGAGAGGAGAAGATGACAGTGAGAACAAGGTAGAAGAGTTATCAGAGAGATGGGTGACTGACACTAAGTGTCCGTTCGAAAAGACGTGGGAGTGGGAGGAAAAAGTGGAGAGACCTTGGCAACAGCCTTCAGAGGACTGAGAAAAAGAAAGCAGGGGGACTCAAGAGGGGATGGATGTCTATTTTGTGGAAAGCAAAAAGCAAGGTAGGAGGGAACATCTGTAAGCTATTGTAAAAAGCTGGCTTAGGTGGTGGCTGAAGTTCATGTAGCCATCTGACTCTGAGCTCTCATTTCTCAGGGGTAGATGCCCAGACACTATGAGAATGGAGAAAGGAAGCTAATGGGTTTTTTTTTTGCTATTGCTTTACAAGCTGTCCCAACCTGCGTCACTCTAGGAGGATCTATATCTGTGTATTTTTTTAATTAAGAAGTTTAATCTGAAATCCTACAAGCTGATTTGAGAGGCATTATTTTCAGATGAGTGATTTTTTTAATTTTCTTCTTACATTCTCAGTGAAAGGCTTTTCAAGGGGAAGAAAAAGATAATCTGTCTTGTAACTCAAGATGAAGTCACGTTATAAATGTGGCAAAAGTGCTGGTGAGGAAGTTTGTGGTCTTCAAGATGCTGTTAGATTGAGAGTAGCATAATTTGAAATACCATGTAATTTGAAATACAACATGATTTTGGCATGAAGTTTATTTTGTGTAAGCTATATTATAGTAACTTACAGTAAGATAAAATAACTGAGTCTGTGTGTTTGAGAAGACTCTAAAAATGAATCAGGTTTGGACCTCTTATTACTAGTGAAAAACACCTGAAACTAATAACTTTGCAAATAACTAAAATGCAAACTGAAAGAGACCCATAGCTGTAGACAGCAAGTTGGAGGTCAGCAATGGGATAACATTTCACATTAACCAAATTGAACGAAGGATGAGTAAAAAAAACATATAAAATCCTTTAATTCCTTTTAAGCCCCCACTAATCTATGTGATTGCGGATAATCCTTTGGGATGACACCAAAATCTGTATGTAGGGTGTAGTCATAAGCATGATGTTTGTTCAACCTTGCAGTATTGCTTGTAACCCACTGGTTACAAGAAATTGCATTGCACATAATTTTCTTCTCTTTGACCGAAATAAAAGTGTCTTCAAATTTAGAAAAGCCCTCATCATCCTCTTCCTTCTCATATTTTGCCTTAGGTTTCCTCATGAAACTTTCACTAGATGATATGAAGAACACAAATATGTTTTTCCAAATGATCTAAAGATACAGGTTTATATTGTTTTAGTCAAGAATAGAGACATAGAAAACAGGGATGTTCCTGACTTGCTGTGAAAAAGCAAATTAACACCTGCACGTTCATCATCTCTCTTTACAGTGACATACTGGGGCTTTTTACTTCAGGCTTAATGCTCTTTACCAAAACTACCAAAGATTAATAATTCTCTGTCTACTCAAAGGACCATTTGATCTACCACGCTTTCCTCTATTTCTTTTCCTTTTCCACCTTTGCCACTTAGAAGTATTTCTCAAGACAAGCACACTGAAAAATCCAAACCCTCAGTTTAGAACAAGGAATTAAAGATGTCTCTAGTTATGCTTAGAGAACTTCATCTTTCTTGATGTGTGCTTATGTCATTCTTCCTTCACTATCTCCAGGTTTAATAGCAAGTGAATTTTATTTTCAAAAGATGAAGATGGTTATCAAAGTAGTCTTGAATCTGTGACACTAGAAAATGAAGAAGGGGTATAGATAGGGGGAAAGTGTCCTTACAGTTGAAATATCACATGCTTCATTAGGAATACGATTTAATTGAAAATCAGCTTTGTTTACAGTTTAACTTCATAAGCTTTTATTTACTCTTTGCAGCCCTGATTTCTGTGCAAATAGCTCCTTTTAAGCTTTAGTAGCATTACCACTACAACTTGTTTAGACAGACAGATGGTGTGCTATTAAATCCACCTGACTGCCTCATCAGCAGTGAGAGTAGGCATGAATGGTTTAGCTGGTTTTGGGGGGGAACCCAGCATTAATACTAAATCAATCCAGCATTGTTCACGACAGCCCTGACAAGTGGTGATAGCAACTTCTGATAGTCTTGAGTCGATTGTTTTGGAGTTTTGGGTAGTTTGTTGTTGTTTTTTTTTTTTTTAAATTAGATGCTTCTTTCACTTCACTGCTGCTCTCATTATCCAATTCTGGACTTTTGATTCTTTGAGCTTTAATACATTATACTAGATGAAAATAAATCTTGTACTTCGGAATAATTAAAGACTTGAATTGGAAGGAATTGCTGTCTAAATATGATATCAATTATAATAAGATTCAGGAAGTTAAGAAGAACAATAAAAAATTGATCTTGTAAGTATAAAAAATTTGCAGTGGATTGAGCAGGTTGTTGAATCACCTTACTCAAGGACTGTGTTTCTGGTAAGAATTAATCTATCAGAAAAGGCCATGGCTATCAATCACTGCCCTTTCTAGACTTGTCAAGAGACCTTAAATCAAACATACAAATGAAGAAGGAAAAATAAAACCCAAGACACTAGTCCATCTAGTCTTATCAAAAGTGTACAAATTTACTTGGTGAGTCTTCCTTAGTTAATGATTTTTTTTTCTTTTCTGTATGTATTGTTGATACTTACCTGTGAAGCACTAGCCCTGCTACAGGTTTTTTTAGCAGTACTGTTGAGGGTACTTTTGTTTTGGTTCCTTTTTGTTTGTTGTAATGGCATATGGGGGGAAATGATTGTACAGTATACACAACTGATGATGTGAGAGTTTGTCTGTATTATGTGGAACCTAGGATCCTTTTTCTATTACCTGATCGCTGTTGCCTTCTACAGCATGTGAAAGTACATAGAGCAGTTTTGATCCAAGGCAACTTCAAGACATGAAGTTGTGCATACTTACAGGACTTAAAATTGCAGAGGAGGTTTTATTGTTTGTCTTTCAAAAACTGAGAATGAATGTGCTTCCTATGTCTACATGTGCATCAGTTGCTTGTGCCTGGTTGGTCTCAAAACTGCTTTTTATTTATAAGGGATGTGATCTGTAGTCACAAAAGACTCAAGTTTCGTGATTCATTTTGAACTAACCCATTTTTGGGGACCTATTGCTGTATGTCAATGTGGGAAAAGAAGATAATGATCAAAAGCAGGTGAAATGATATGGGAGAAAGAGACAGTGGAAAGCACTTAACATTACATGTTTTTTTAATTAAATTAATAAACCTCACATTTTTAATGGAAAAATTTCTACTACTTTCCCATGAACATGCAATATACTAAATGGGGAGAGTTAGGGTCGAAGACTTTAAAAACTGGATGATCAAACACAGTGCCATATGAAAAATAAGGGTGTACAGTGATGCTGTTACAGGATATGAGCCCCAAAAGCAGAAAAATTATGACCAGCTATTCCTATGAATTTAGAAACTGATGTTCTAATTAATAGCTTCTGGTGAAATAAGAGGACCAGAATATGTCTCCAAACACATCTAATTGCAGCTTTTTCAACCTGCTTCAAGGATTACTTCTCCACCCGCTCCCCATACCTCTAACTCACCTATTTTTGTTTTGTTACTGAGGTTCACGTGCATAAAACCTTTGCAAGTTCTGATGCACTTAAATAGCTTCTGTGGTTCTCTCATAGTCTATATGACCCTTAATTTAATTTATTAGAACATTAACTTCTTCTATCACTCTCCATTACTATGCTTTTCTTCTCTCCCCTCTCAATTGCATGCTTGAGAACGCTGATACACATTATTAACTCCCTGACCTGGACTTGTGATTTATGGAGAAGTTGCTAAAGGTTTGAGGAATTAATGATCAAAGCTGATGACAAGCTTTCCAAACATGTTACTGACCTGATGTACAAGGTTAATGTAACTGTTTGATCTATGTGATGATGACCATTAAATATTTGCTGAGTAAACTTCCAGGGATCTAATTGGCTATTATAGATAGCAGATAAAATGAGTGAAAGAAGACCTAATTCATATTAGTTTAAGAGGATGGCCATAAAAAATGATCTTGTACATGTTGCAGTATTTAATAGCTGTTAGTTTTAGGCTTAGTGTCAGACACCATTGTCAGCCCTCTGTCTTCCTACCTAACTAGTATTTCTAGACAGTTTCTCAGGTAGTGTTAATAATAGATGATTACATCTTAATCTCTGTGAAATAATCTATAATCAGAATTCTGCAGTGGTGTCTCTTTTTATGCAGTTCAAGACAAGCATCAAAAGAAATCAGTAGTTTCAGTGTGTTCCAAAGGACTGGACACATGTTAAAATATTTATGTTCCCCTTTGGGATTGAAAGATGTTTTGTGTGTAGCTGGAGAGGAGATTCTACTTTAGGTTCCTCTGAAGGAATATAGTAAACGTGCACCAAAATTGCTAGGTGATCCAAACCAATATGAATTAGTGTGGATGATGGGAAGATTTGCTGCACAATCCCATTACTGCTGTTATGTAAAACAGAACTGCAGGCATAATGATGGCAGCAGTTGAATTGATGTTTTCTAATCTCAGGGAATAAATACTATGTTACAATTAATGCATCCCTACCTTTCTTAGCAATAAGATGATAGTTTGTTTTCCATAGGATGGAAAACCTGGACAGAACTGTCCCCAATAACTTGCATACCTTGGTCTCTATTTTTCCTTAGCAGCTAATTTATATTGTGCAAAACTAAGCACACGGCTTGATGTCTAGATTGTTCATGCACATAATAATGTAGACTGACTTGTTTATTCCCTGAATTCTCTGTTTGGGCTCATTTTGATATAATATTTTTTTCAGTTACTGATCTGAGCAGTTCAGGAGATGGCTGAATGCTCTATAATTTTTCACTTCAGCAATGGCAGTGCAGCAGCTGGAGTGAAAATGTTCACGTACAGAGGTCTTCTGTTTGCATAAATCAAAAGAGTGAAGCTGATGTATTGTTGCTGGGGATCTAGGCTATCAGAGAGATAATGTACAATGAATCCAATTTGATGGAAGTGTACTATAAGATTTATTTGTGTCAAAGATGTTATTGATGGGGAAAAATTCATAATACCACAACTACACAGAGCTGGAAGTATTGTCTAAGTAGACTGTTTTCTAAAAAGATCATAATACCACAACTACACAGAGCTGGAAGTATTGTCTAAGTAGACTGTTTTCTAAAAAGAGTTAGTGGCCAGCCAATGGAAAGTATAAGTTGTGTGGTTTTGGCTTTTTTCATAAAATGTTCTCTATGTTGTTGAATTCTGTGGAGTTTCATAAGCTGCTTAATTCTACTTACAAGCTTTTTGGATCTGATCTCACTTCCTGTAGCAGAGCCAAGCTCTGCAAGGTGATGAGAGAAGTCACGAGAGAACTACTTCTCTTGCTGCTTTCATAGGACTAAGAACCAGCTGGGAGCTTTACATGATTCTCCCCTTTGTAATTCTAGTTTTCTTCATTTGCAGAGCAAGCTCTTCTGTAATCACTATACTCTTCTTCTACAAGGGAGACAAGGGCTTTGGAGCCTAGTGCTTTGCTTGGGGAAATGACAACCCCCGTGTCTGACTTAGATATTTGTTTTTCATGCTCTTCTTCCAAGAGTTCAGTCTCTGTCAGCGTTGAGGCTTTCAATTTTATGTCCCTGCTTACTTGAGATGTGCCTACAGTAAAGCACTGGCTCTCTTCAGTTACTTATTTTAAAAAACACTTTTTCTTAGGGAGCAATCTCCTTGAAAAGTTTTATGCTAGCAGAGTAAACACTAAGAAATATGATACTTGGCTAATATAGTTATTTCAGCTGAGAAGAGAAAAAGAAGCAGATTTGAACTGCCAACAGTAGAGGGATTCTAGGAAAAAAGTAAATATTTCTTATTTGTCAGATACAAATAAGGCAGAATATCTGTGCTGCTGAAATAAGCACAGGTAGTGATGCGTGTCCTTACATGTATTTTAAATAAACAAAAATCCTCTATGTAGAGACTCTTTCTGCTCTGATTTCCTCTTATTTTGTACACTTCAGCCTAACACTTGGTGCTAACAAAAGCTTTCAAGTACATATGAAGAGACAAAATATAAATTATGAAAGTCTCTTCTACTTCATTCTTTTGAAAGGTTCTGCATTAGTTCACTTAACCTTTCAGCTGCCAGGAGAGTCAGCTTTTTACTGAAGAGTGGGAGATGTTCTTTGAAAAGTGCTGAGATGCCACTGACCCATTTATGGATGGACTGGTTGATTTGAATTACCTTTCTTCTATTACCACAGATGCTCAGAATGTAATAGATTTATTAACTGTCACCACCCTTTTCTGAACTTATCTTCCAAATTTTCTAATATTTTAAATTAGCAAATAAGAATTGCCATTCTGTCATTTTAGAATAAATTTGTGATATAGCTGCTAAAATAGGGACTATGTAACATCTCAGAACTGGATTATGTTTTTACTTTATTAACAAGCAAAATGTAGAGTTTAGTTATGAGGGAGAATATAGAAAATGGCCACTCAGACTTTGTTCATATCCCCTTTTTTCTCCTCAGAAGCTTGCCCTAATTTGAAAGTCACTGTTTCTTTGCAATAGCATCTCTTAAATAATTTTCTTAAACACAAAAATGAAAAGTAGGGATACTCTGCCTTTGTTAATGTTTCCTTGACAGGGTGTAATATTTGTTTGGGGATAACTGTCTTTTAAGCTTCAATCACAATGCATAACATGCCAACATTTTTTGAGGTACCAACAGCCTGTCTAATAGAATTAAATAGGTTCTTTGGACCTCAGCATTCTGTTGTTAATTTTGTCATCTCTTTTCTTCTATTATACTACATCAGTTTTATTACTGCTTCATAGAACTAGTGCTGTTCTCTCTATCTCTGTTTAGATATGTGTTCTGAGGAATGTAATGTGTTCTAAGGGATGTTACAGACTTTCATGACCAAAACCCTTATTTTATGCAAGCCAAGCAATGTTGGGTTGATGGTTTTTTGGTGGTGGGGTTTTTTTTTGTAAATATGCTGCCCATATCGTGTGCTTTATAGTTAACATACATCTTTTGAACACGTCAGCAAATTTGTAAGAGGGGAACTCAATAGAAAGATGGAGGATTGTAATATTAACCTGGTAAATTACTTGTGTGGCAACACTCTTTTTAAATGTTTTCATGGAACACTAATTCTTCAAGTACCTCAAAAACTTCTGAGGAAAACATTGTTGAACAAAGCTTATGTCCTATTCTTCCGAGTCTGTTTGAACATTGCTACTTGAATTTACGCAGTGAGCTATTAAGACGTTCCTTTTACGTGCTTCAGCTGTTGAAATAGCTGACTCTTTCATAGCTTTATTCTAACGTCTTTTTGTCAGAAGGTGTATGAAGAGTACAATAACTTTTATATTGTTAAAGAGATTCTCATTTCAGTATTATTGATACTCATGAGAATATTCTAGGAAACTTAGAGAGGACCTATGGGTTTCAGAGACCATGACTGGATAAAGAGCCTTGCCAGCTCCATGGTGCTGTAGAGTTTGAACGCGTACTGTGCATAACACAACTTGCACTTGTGCTTCTGCTTTCATTCAGAGGACAAGATAATTTTACAAGTACAGAAGGCAAAGATGATTACAGCCCAGGTTCTGTTCTGCCTTACACCTCTTGAGGACTGATAACATTTGTCCAGGTCAGTATTTTTTGACTGGGTTGTAGCCTGAGCTTACTTGGCCAATGTAAGAAACTCCACAAATGAAACTGAAGAGCATGTCCCTGTTTCTCCTGTGTAGATCATCACATGTGGGATGAGTGGAGTCTCATCTGATTGCTGATGCTGGCCCAGCTGGTCTGACCCAGGATGTCTTCTGCCTTCTTCAGTTTTCATAATAATACGAGCCTCTCCTGACTCACCTGGAGAGTTTTAAATACAAGCCTGAGGGTGACATAACTCGTGCAGCCTTTTTGAATAGCTTTTCCTTAAGGTCACTGGCGTTGCAATTTAAGTTCATTGCTTCTGTTCAGTGTGTACTGTGGTGAGCTGTTGCTTCAGAATTGACTCTACCCTGGATACTTTATTACTGAAGGGAAGAAAAGGAGAAAAGTCCTCCCTTCCTCCCTCCCTCCTCCCTCCCCTGTTTTTCCTCAGCTTGATCTGGCTTTGTTCTGATGCAAAGTGGCATGAGACTTCGGCTTCTGTGGTAGAAAAGCACCCACACAAGAGACATACATCCCCTATTTTCAAAAGTAACTATTATGCAGATTTTTTTACGTTAATATTTTTATGCAATAACTGCTTGAAACCATAATTATCTGTATCTAGGAAGAAGAGTCTTTATTAACTGTAAAATTGTATTCCTTATGGATTTTCTTTTAGTGTTATCTGCCGTAGGATAACTATAAATTAATCCCTTCTCGCTACTACTGCAGTCCTTCTATTTGCACTGTAATAGCTGTCTTTCAGACTCGTATTGATCCACATACGAAGACTGGCAGCATTTGCAAGTTTGAATCAGAAGTAGTTGACATTTATGCCATATGTTGTTTGATACTTCCCTTCATGCAAGCTATTTTAAAAAGCATTTCTGCCTGTGAATGCCATAGAAAGAAAAAGGTCAGCTTTCATCACCTGCTGTCCTTGCCCATTGTGAATCAATGCTGTTGGTCAATAGGTTATTCTGTTACAAATTTTTCAAATTACATTGTTTATCTATGCCCGAATTGTATAGGTGAAGTCAAGCAATCTATTCACACATGCAAGGAGTTTCCTTCAGGAAAAAAAAAAATATCTAAATCTTTCTGTCCTGTTACTGTTGCAATGTCATACAATGTTTGACAATAGAAGTCACACTCCCATTGCACTATGCAAAAATCAAATAATATGTTTTATTGAAATTGCTGTGAGTGGAGAAGTACCACTTTCTCAGAATAATTCACAATTGATATGAAACGCTAATGGGTAGGAGTTTGCTTTTAATGGCTGTTTTGCAGCCTGTGCTTAGGTTAGGAAACATCTGGGCAGTGCTAGGGATCAGGGCAATTTTCTTCTTATTTATGAACACAGGACATAAAATTTTGCCTTAAAGCTTGCATTCAAGTTCTGCATTCAGCAGCAGAAAGTTTTTGCTCTGAGGCCTCTTGACTGTGTTCCTGCTGCACCTACCAAAGCACCTGTGGAACTGCTGGAACATTCAAGAACATCACCTGCAAGCCCACCAACTGTGCAGGCAGTTGTGCCCTCGGCCTTTGCTGAGATCATCCATGTGTCCACCTGTCCTTCTAGCAGTGTCTTGGACCTCCTGGGAAGCCTCTTACCAGCTGTCTGTCTCTTTGGAGCACTGGCTGCTGAAGTGTTGTGGTCCTTCCTTGCTTAGAGTGCTCTGGAGGAGGATGGGGCTGCTGCTGCGTCTGCAGGCAGCTAGTGTTTCCCTAAAAAATACCCCATCCAGATCTGAGGGAGGCAGATGTGACACACATGGGGACAGTGAGGCTTCCAGGCACTGTAATTGAATGTAGCTCTGATGCCTGCATGTTTAGCACCTGGGTGAAAGGGACTCTTTTCTTTTGGAAGCAGTTTATATTGTGTAAACCTACCTTGTAGGTGCCCAAGAACTGTTTATTCTGGATGAAGACCTTGTGAGGAATGGGGTGAGATGACCTTAAACTCATGTATCTGTTGTTTATACTTTAGGTGTCCAAGCTTCCACCTGTCCACTGAACTGTGACAGGCAAACAAGCTGTTTGGTCAGTAGTTGTGAAAAAACTGGCTTGTGTTTCTTTCGAATCAGCTCAACCTTTTCTCCAGCCTTGTTTTTCCTACCTGTTGGTATGAGGGGCTGTGTGGCAGCCTCACCTAAAGGGCTTTTTTGGCAGGACGAAGGAAAAGGGGTAACAAAGATCCCTCATTATTTCTTGCTGTACCGAATTCGCCCATTTCATTCTTCTGTCAGATCATTAAAACTCTGTAGTGAAGCATATCAGTAGCTGCCTGATCTGTTTGGATCCCTGGGAAATCAAAAACGAGAGCTGGTATTTCCAGAGTTCTGTGGGATCGTGCCTGGCTGACTTGCATTGCGGTTCAGATACTGCCACCTGCGTGGCAGGAGAAGGATCTCTGCGATGTGAGCAGGTGACAGTGAGAGAGTGGGATGGGATGGGATGACTGGAATTTCATAATGCATGTGTCCAAACAGGCAGCTAAGCATCTGGTGTTTACTAAGCATCTCTTAAGCAAACATATGCCAATGAGGACTGCTTGTGAAATGGCAAGAGGTGCAATTTTAAAAACTTAATAGAGATTTGAAAGGTTAAAAGCCACTGATTACACCCTCGGGTGCGAGTGCTACAGTTGAGCCAACTGAAATGAACAGAGAATGGTTCATAGGTTTTAGGAACAAATGGGAATTAGTGCCTGCCTGTATACCTGAGGCACTATAGAATTTATATGAGCAATTCCACACAAAAAATTTTGTTTGAGCCAGAGCGTATTTTTTAGAAAGAAGGCTTATTCTTAATGTACAGGCTTTTTATATAGAAAAATGTATGTGTGCAAGAATATGCAACCTTTGGCTTAGATGCAGTTTCATTTTCCTGCTAATAGGCACATCCAGTCTGATCCATTCTTTCCCACCTTTTAATCTTTCTCCAGCTTTCTTAGGTCTTTTTTGTAATTCAAGAGACTGATTTCTTCAAAACTTCCTTTCAGTTAACAAAACCACTGTTCTGTGCTGTCAGATCTGTCACTATCAGGTTCAAGCCCTGTTCCTGGTACATCTTGGATTTTCTTGAATCCAGCATGGTTCCTCTGTGTGTCTCTGGAGCAGGCTACCTAGATGGTTGTGACTTGACCCTACTGCCAACTCAATAGTTCTATTAATTTCAGAGTAACTTTTCTGCTGCTACTAAGCTGTCTTGCTTACAAGTGATAAATATGATCCTTCTGCAAAATCTGTGTGCTCACCTGGCACCTATCTGCAGAGTGCTTGGAATTTTTCAAATAATTATTAAAACACTGCTACTGTGAAGAATGCACAAAATTATAGGGGTTGGAAGAGACCTTCAGAGATCATCCAGTTCAAAATATAGCTTTGACTTTTTCTCCACTATTTTTTTCAGTGAAGTAGAAGAAAGCAAAGTTGGATTACAATTTTAAAAAGGGGGAAAAAATCTTATTTCTCACCTACTTTTCCAACTTTCCTTTTTACCTTAAATCATGTTTCTGCCTTGTTGTACAGCAACAGAAAGAAGAGGAGGAAGATAGAATCACAGCTAGAGTTTCAATTTTTAAAACAGGAAGCTGTTTAAAGGACTTGAGAGATGTGGAGACCATTTCAGGATCAGTTTAATATTTTCCTTAAGTTCATGGAACTATTGTGTTATTTGAATGTCAGGCTTTCTTAGGAAGAAGTCTAATGACTTTACCCTGTCAGTCAGTCTGATGGATAGCTTCTGGAGGGATAGAGTTCACCTCATTCCTCTCTGCACTGCTATGGTGCTCCTGTAATCTCTTTAGTTTTGGTATTTTCCAAGTTTTGGTACTTGCCAGACAACTTTGTGGACTGGTTCATGATGCAAAGCCAGAAAAAAACCACAACAACAAACCAACAAAAAACCCCAAATTATTCCAAAAGTAAAATCAACAGTTTTTTTCTAGATTACCTCCCTGAAATGATTCCATGTGGTGGTAGAGCCTGCACACACACACAAGCCGTCTGTATTGATTAAGACTTATATATGCAAACAGGCAAACTTAGAAATGTAGCATATGATTTCCCAGTGTATATTTTGTATTAGCAATTAAAACCCATCTGTTCTTTCTTAGTTTATGTACCCACAGAATTAGACTTACTCAAGGTACAACAGACTGGAGAATTGGGACATCTTTTATCTGTCTGGTCATCAGTGCTGTCACAGGTTCGTTTTTTGCAGTCACCAACACTGTGGTGTAATGGACACACAGAATGACTCTAGGCATGGTGTTATGATTCTAGACGGGTGTATCTGGGTTTCTGAAATCTCAACAGAGTTTAAAACAAAAAACAACTTGTGCCTGTTTTCTGCCATGTGAATTCTGCTATGTCTTTTCTCCTTACATTGTTCCCTCTTTCTAGCCTTTTGTTTGGGCTTTCATGTTACAAACTGTCTAGGGAATAGGTTAGTTATCTTTATTTTATTAAAGTGGTGCTCCTGTCAGATAAATGTTTAACAGTAATAGTGTTAATAATAGGGTGATTTTCAGTAGAGTGATATTTGTTTATTAGTGTACGATCCATTGTTCTGGATCTTACCTGAGCCCAGTTTTCCAGGCAGATGTTCAGAACTCAAAACCGCACTTGTATAATTCAGCTTCCAGCAATGGTGGAAAAGAAGTTTTACAGTTTTGACTCAGAAATGGCACTCAGCTCCTTACCTCAGCAGTTACGTTAATTGTCCATGATTCTAGCATTGCCTTAAAAACCTCAGTTATTAGAATTGTGCTAATCCATTAGAAATGTGGCTTTATTTTTTTTTTAAAAGCAAAATGTCTATTTGCCCTTCTAGAAGAAGCCTTGAAAGTGTGAATCAGTTGTGGTAGAGTCCAAAAAACTGGAAGGAAAATAAAAAAATAGCTCAGTATTAATCCATTCCAGAAAACATAGTTGTGTTTGAGCGAGCCCCTGTGACTCCTCAACCTGTGTTGAGCAGCTGAGCAGGCTGTGAAGGCATGATGGCGTGGGGGAGCTGGATGGGGATTTCTCCTGTCCCAGCAAGGCTTTTGCAAGTGGTGGGTCAACATCCTCCTGGCAGCCAGCTGCTGGAGGCTCCCAGGAGCCGTCCTGGTCCTGGCCAGGGCAGCAGCATTAGCCCTGCCTCCTCCACTGTATCCTCTCCATGGGTCAGGTAGCTGCACCTCAGTCTCCACTGCCCAGCCCAGGGGAGGATGTCTAAGGAAATTCAAACCTGAATGGTCAATCAACCCACCCCATCCTGATTTTAAAAGAAATTTATTGAGAACATAACTCATGGAATACAGACAATGAGTAATACAATGTGAACATGACTTTAAAGATGTGTAAGCAGTGATGGCTTTACAAGCTTAATAGATATTTAATGATAAAATTCTTAAATTAAATTTAAATTTAAATTAAGAATTTAAATTCTTAAGATTTCTGTTGAGAAATCCTAAAAGGTGGCCATCTCATTATGGATGAGTCTGCCCTAAGGCCCTGCTATTAAGTTGCAAGGTGGGAATTCTTGTATGTGTACAAGCTGAATGCTAGGAAGAATTGGAATCGGGAGAGAGTTTATCTGATTCTGTAGTATAAAATGGCAATATTGTGGCTAAGGCAGCTGTCACAATCCTAAAATGTTTGGCACAACAGAATGTTGTCCAGTCCCAGACAGTCCCCAACCAAACCCCCCAGTCCAGGACTGGGGGTTCCAGGTACTGCTGGCAGTCTATGTTGCTTAAAGCTATTTATAACAAATTCTTATTTTGCACAAATGTGTATCTTTGCTTGTGGGAGAGATGGTATTTGCTCTTTATTTTTTTTTAATTTTGTTGTATTGCTAAACAAAATCTCATGCTAGAAAACACGGACAGGATGTTTTCTTAGTCCTTTATGTCATGTTTATGCTTTATAGCTTTCACTATGCTAACAGGTATCTGACGTTATTTTTTTTTTTCCTAAAACGTTGAGTTGCAGTATATTGTTTGACCACTGAATGTCTCTGAAAACCATATAAAGTTCCAGGAGCAACAAGCACGTCACCAGTAGAATAGAAAAATTGCAGAACTCTATTGAATTCCCCTCTTGTCACTGGTGACAGTCACTCAGCAAATTATCCCAAATTATATTTCCTGCGATTTAGCACATTCTGAGAACTGGCTCTTTCTTCTATGTTCTTCGTGCTTTACATATTCACAGGGTGCAAGCCTAGAATGAGCTTCTGCACTGTGTATCCTTATGGCCATCTGCTTATCCCTGGGTTACCCTGCAGAGCCTGCGATTTGTACTTCTAAGAGAGCATCCAGAATGCAGCCAGGCTTCACTCAAAGACTTCAGAGGACAGATACAGTCCTCACATCTCTTAACAGTTTGATCCTGTGTGTAGTAACTCTTGCTTGAGCTTTTTTACCTTACTGAAAATATGCAAGTAGGTTCTGGCTTCTGCTATTTTTTTCTTGGTATGTTCCCCTCAGCTCAGGTAAAAGCACATCGAAGGATCTCATATGTCCTATAGTTACGATGCCTCCTTGAAGAGCTCATTCTATTGAGATTATCAAAAAGAGAGAGAATTTGTCTGATTAGATCTTCCCTAGCTGTTGCTTCGTGCTTCCTGCAACTTCTCTGATTCTTCTACAGTCTTCTAAAGATGTGGACGTCAGACCTACACCAGCCATGTTTGCAGATGTAAAATTCTCACTGCAGAGCAGTAGGAAGAATATCGGTTTCTGAATTTCCCATCTAAATCTCCTGAGTCACACCATTACGCTATACACTGGTTCTCCGTGCAACCCGTTGTCTGTAGTACCCTCTATCCACTTGATTTTTGGGCTTCCCATTCTCTAAATTTCCTCCTAAACTTCTCCACAGAAGACCCAGAGCTTCTTATTTCCTGCCTGAGATGTTTGTAATAACTTGAGTCTGTATTTTTTTTTAACATGGCAATTATTAAACACTTTAATATGTTTTTCATTCATACTTTATCCTAAACTGATTAGCTCTCAGCTTTTTTTTTAAATACCTAATGAAATGCAGTCTTCTTGTTTCAGGTCTGAAAACCTTTCATCATGGCCAGTTGGTGTTCAGTAGGGCACAGCAGGGAAACATAGGGTGAGGACTTGGCTTTGGAGAGTAAAACTTTTTTTTACATGGATCTGGGCTGTTTGCAGTCTTAACGCTTCTGCTTATTTATGAGTACACGCGTATCTGCTTGTACTCAAACTATTGAGAGATCTTAGACAAAAGTTTTATAGCTCTTTGAAATCCTGTGAGAATGGCTCCTCTATATGTTTATTTCTGACAATAACAGATTAGAAATAGTTTTTCATTATTTGGAGTTTGGACATTGAGTTGTTCTGCATGGATTATTTTGTTGCTTGAAGAATGCACTTTGAATAATGAATAAAAAAGGAAAAAATTATTCTCAACAAAAAAAGTTCTAAATTGTTAAATGTTGATAAAAAGTATGACTTGGCAGGCTTAAAGTACAGTTGACATTTATTGAGTTTTAGAAAAACAATTTCTAGTGGAGTTAAGTTTGTTACCAAATTTCCAACTCATGCTGGTTGGGACGGGGGGGGGGGGGGGGGGGGGTGGAATCTATATTTTGCTTGGTTTCAGTAAAAAACATTGCTTCCCCAGAACCAAGAATTTTCACACATTTTGTCAAGAAAGCTTTCCTTGTGTTGGAGTGAAGGGAGTGTTTCTGCAGGGTGTGGATGATGGAGGAGGTGATGCCCAAAGCAGGGCCATGGCAGGGGGAAAGGCAGGAAAGGCTGTACCCCTGCTTATAGCAGTCGGGGCTCCCCTTCGATCAGGGCTGAGTCTGATGGCACTTGGGGGGCACAGGAAGGAGCTAAGGAGAGACGTGGGGTATCGCCGTGTGGTATGAGAACTTGTTTAGCTAAAGCCATATTGAATCAGAGTTGCAGGGAAATTGTTGTAGCAATATAAGAAAAGTGTCTGTAGGTAGAATGGGCTGCTTTAGTTCCCTGTGCACAGAACAGGATTGCTAATTGCCCCTGTAGCTTGGGAGTGCTATGTGTGTCATAGCTTTCGGAGCTGCTGGAGCAAATTTTAGGGGAAAATTTTGATCCGTAATAATAGATAATTTCTGTGCAAAAATGATTTAGTCTTGGGTTGCCTCTCACTGGTATATCACTGAGAAGTAGTATTGGCAATATCTACATTTGTAATGGCTTCTAGACGCAGTGGTATGCCTGATTGTATTTCACAGCAAGGTAACTGTTTTTTCTTATGTGTGCAGTTGTCTGTATGACAGATCTGAACTGCTGGTTTCAACAATGGCAACTAGCGCTAATGCTCTGAGCAAAACATTCATCCTTCAATAAAGTTTGTCTTTTGTAAATAAATCACAAACAAATTTGACCCTAGTCCATGGGTAGCAGTGGCAGTTTCCAAGGCCTTGTAAGTGGAAAATATGTAGAAGTGATCATGTGTGTAAGTGGGCACTTCGGGAGGTACAACTGTCACTGCAGTTTGTTTAAGGCTCTCATTTTTCTAATCCATCTAGGTGGCAAATGCTTTCAAATACAGATTGAAGAGTAACTATCACAACGTGGTGGTTCTTGCTATCTGTTAACAGTGCTTGATATACAGAATTTGGCTTAGGATGCGAGTGTTTATTTGTCATCAAAAGAATAACACTTCTCTAAAAGATTTTGATTTTTTTTGTATTTGCCCTTTACATTAATGAGAACATGACAACTTTCTTGCTCCCTGCCTCTGCAACAAAATCTACATCAGGTGTTTTCTGGGGAAAGAACATGTTCTAGGGAAGCAAATGTCAAGTTACAGTTATTAAAATGAAATAAATTAACCTACCAAAGTGGTGTTTGTACTGTGGCAATGCCCAGAGGCTTCAGTCAGAGCTGTGGAGGTGTTGTATTTGGGCACCAAACAAGCATGGAGAGAGAATCTCGAGCTGGGGGAGCTCATCAGCCATCTAATACCTGTGTTAATTACAGTGAAGATGCTTTTTTGAACAGGCTTAAGTTGTCTAAGGAAGCAGGAGCTCTGGTGGCCTTCAGCAGACAACAGGTTAGAGACCTGGCTTGTGATCCCACAGACGTAAACCGAATTGTCTGCTTTGTAGGATGTGGTCTTCAAAGGTTGTTAATTATTTTATATCATGCTGGAATGATTTATGAAGTGTGCTTACTACTTTCGGAGAGTTGGGGGAATCTACCAGAGAAACAGGAAGTTGGTATTTACAGTCAGATCTGCAGGAACCAGAGACTGAATGGGAAACAAAACTCGTATCCTGCTCTAGGCTAAGTCTTCCAAATATATAATCCCTACATAGAAGTCTAGTGCAGTAAAAGGCCAGTGAGCTATTGCTGGCCTAGAGCAGGTTTTTTGTTTTGGTTTGGGGTTTTTTCTTTATTTTGTTGTAATTTTTTTTAAGAAAGAAAAAAAAAAAGCAGCAGCCTGATCTCATTTGTCCCAAGACTCGAAGAGAATTTGTGAGCTCAAGTACTCTGTAGTCCTTCTGAAGTTGTCACTGGCAAACACAGCTTGGTGTTTCCTAGATAAATTGTTTCTATGCACTCACTGTTGGTAAAGACCATCTGCTTTGAAAATCTGTCCCTAGAGATAAAGTTCACTGCTGCTGCAGGGTATCGTAGCCTTTAGAAAACGATCCTTCATTACGTTTGAATGAGGCAAAATGAAAAGCAAAATGATGAAGCAAAGGAAGGAGGAAGGAATTTAAATTTCTACACTTTTTAAAATGAGTCTTTTTAAAATAAAGAGAAAGCTACCCAGCTGCTAAGGAGTGTGAGGTTCTCACAGGCATCTTGGAGTACTTAGGAAGGTGTATGAGCAGGGGGCACCTCCCTGCCTGCCCTGTTTCAGCAAAACCTAAATGCAGAGAGGCTGCCTCTACTACCTGCTGCTGATGAGTTGGCAGAAGTTTCAGCAGTTAAGTAATTTATTTCTTTTAGATGATTTATGCAACAGCTGCTATTTATCTATGCCACTCATTACACAGGAGAGTTTGGCTAGAATATGCTGTTTAAAACCATTGCTAAAATAAGAATTGTACAGAGTATTTAGTACTTGGTGTTGCATGAGTAATAGCATTGAAGTAGAGATGTGTAGAGCAATGCTCCAAGTATTTTGATCCATTAAAAATTATTTACAGTTCTCTAATAAGACATATTTTCATGCATTTTTAATTTGGTAATTTATGGAGCACGTCATAACTCTGACACAAGATCGTTATAAGCTTTTCTTTCACTGTCCTTGCAATAAGCAGCTCACTGGCAAAAGTGTTGTATCTGAGCTTACCAAAACACACATTTTTGTAGTGTTAAGGAAGACACTTTAGATGTGATCTTGAGATGACAAAAAAAAAATAAAATTCATTGACCATGAAGTTTCTAGCTTTACCTGTGACGTGTTTTAAATTTATCAAAAAAAAATATTAATGAAGGCTTAAGCGAATAGCTTCAGTTAAAAGTAAACATTTTACCTGTCATGCTGAAGTATTTTCCTCTTCCCCTCCACATATTTCAAAAAGTATTTCTTACTGCAAAAGTACAGAAAATGTTTTCATAAAATGGCTGTAATAATCATGGAATTATGCTATACCTATGTGTATTACTTTAGGTGCTCCCATCCCCTGTTATTTAGGCAGTGGTACACCTTTTAGAGAAAAGGATGGGATGTTATTGTTTTATGGACCAGCAAGCCACAGGCAAATGGTGGTTTCTGTATTGCACAGCGCGTTGGTGACTGGGAGGGAACTGAATCCAGGTTTCTCAAAGCCTGAGCTAATGCCTCTCCTCCTGCCTTGGTAGGGAGAGAGAGCCCTCAGCCGATTTAATATGTCCTGCCAGGACTCAAGGAAACAGGGTAGATTCGTTCTATTTATGTCAAGTTCAGAAGGGTAGAGAACAAAGGGTTCAGCCTTCCTCTAGTGCTGGACCGGTTATAAAATCTTCACCTGGATCTTAGTGATATTTCTGTTGCTGAGTAGAGCTGGATCTTTTTCAGGGGTATTGGAGGCAATTGGGTGATATTTTTTCTAACCTCCTTGCCTTCATTCTTTCCTTGGGAATATTTGATATCAATCTACCGTTGAAGAACAAAGAGTGAGGATTTGGAAGAGTTTGGAGCCTATCAACATGTGCATTTCCTGTCGCTTCTACTTCAGGCATGGTTTTGTCAAAGCAGCACAAAAAGCTTTGAAGATACTTAACGACATGAAAAAATTTAGAAATTTGGGACTTGACACAAGTACAGAGATCCTTATTGTTTCAGAGATCTTAATCTTTGTCTTAACAAAACATTAAATCTTGCTTTCATTCACACCAGTGTAAATCATAACCCCACTGAAAGCCATTGATTTATTCCAGACTTACACTTGCATGACTGAGCAGAAGTTGCTTTGTTATTTTTGTTGAAGAGCAAAGGCTAGAGTACCCAGATAACGAAGTGGTTGTACTTAAAGAGGTGAATTATTTACTGTATTGTATTCTTCTTCTAACAAAAAGAAAATAATTGTAAAAGAGTTTTGCTGGTTTTGTTTTTTTTTCCTCCCACTTAAGGTTTGTAAGGATTCGTAGCCAGCCTTGCCTGCCTCTAGCCAGCCCCTGCATGAGCTGTGTGCCATTGCCTGTGGCTTGTGTGGTGGAACTGATGCCCAAGTGGGTGATTCAGATGTCTAGACTTTGGCCCAGTTCCCTTTTTGTTCTGGCTGTCGCTTTTTTCCTTTCCTTGTGCCAAGATTATCCTCTGTGTTGGGTATTGCCTCCCGAGTCTCCAGGAAGGGTCACCCTGAGGCACCTCCTTGCAAGCTGGTACCACTTGGCATGTGCCAAGTACTGGAACAAGCCACAGAGAGATTTGGGTGCAGCTGCTCTGCCCCTTCCTATCAGTGTGGTCACTTATAAGTTCATAAGACCAGAGCATGATTTTTTTTTTTTTTGGTTGCATTGATTTTTGTATTTATCCCCGTGTATATAAATAAAGGCAGTTATTTACTGAGGGAAGTGAATTCTTGCAGTATGTTCCTATTGCCTTTTTATAATTGCTCTTCTTGGCACTTTCCTGGCTCTCATCACCCAAGAATTTTTGAATGGTTTATGTCTATAAATGTGTTTAAGCATCACTGCGCTCCTGTGGTAGTTGTAGGCCAGAGTGAGGCAGGCAGTTACACCGCACTGCTAGCTGTCTGTTTGTACAAGTTTGGAAAATTAGTTTGCACCTTCCAAAAGATAATATAGCTAGGAAAATGTAGGTAGCTTGACTTATGTGTTGAATTACAGGAAAAGAACAAAGATATGTTTCATTGGTCTTTTTTATTTTTTCCCCTTTTTCGTAATGACTGGATGAGTAGGAGCATTCCCACCCCTGTTTAGGACAGAAACGTGTGAGTTAGGCACAGAGGAAGGCAGGCAGCATTTCACAGCTGGCTGTCCTTTTGCTGATCCCATCCTGAAGAATTAAATTAGTGTTCTCTTGTCCACTGTACTTGCGGAGAAAAATTGCTCTGCAGGATGAAGGTATTGTCTGTAACTGGTTAGAAATAATTAATTGGGAAGATGCAGAGAATGTCTCCTTTTTCACCTGCTTGTCAGCTACAAAGTTTTTTAATGTTACAGGGGTTTAAATGGGCTTGTCAAATATTTATCCAAGTATTTCACAGTACTGTGGTGAAAGAGTGGCCTGTGAAGTGGAACAGTTTTACTATTGGATGAAATTTAGGTGTATAGCCAACTGTCCAATACAAGCAAGAATAAAGCTTAAAATCTCATTGCAGGAACGATGGGATATTTCTATCTAGATGTATTTCGTTAGCTTATCAGCCTGACTGAGGTGTTTCTAGAGCATCTGTTATAATAGTGGATTGTTAATTCCTACTAAAACTGTGTCTTAAGCATTCAAAACACTTTGAGGAATCCCAGGCAAACTACTTGTGCTGGAGAACTTCCAGGGTGATCAGTTCTGCCTTCATGATCACAGATACATCTCAGGAACAGATGTGTGTCTTCTCTTCAGACTTACTGTAGTTTCACGAGAACTAGAGGGAAATAGAACACCTACACACAAAATCTTTTTCTTTGCTATTTTCTGTTTTACCTGATGAAACCTCTTTACCAAGAACATAATAAGCTTTTTCATTCATCAGTTATGCTCATTAAATATACTGTAGCCCGAGAGATACTAAAATTAGTAGAAAAATAATCCACTCTGAACACCTTTTCAGTTTTCCTACCTACTCCCAACATTAGTTATGACCCGATATCTCAACTTATAAATCTATTTATTTATAAAGAAATAAAACTTATTAAGTAAAATAAGTTAAATAAAACTTATTTATAAATGTATACATTAAACTTTGAATGCTATAAATTAAAAGGCTTTATTATAAATATTATATTATAAATAAATAGGCATATATTATTTTAGGCAGTGGTTTTCCTCCTAGTTCTAGAACAATGTGACTATTTTCAAGCATTTTATCAGTTCTTAATTAAAAACACTTAAAATAATGCCCTTAACAAATTATAGAGCTAATATTGTTGAGCCTTAAAATGCGAGGCGCCTGTCAGGTCCCTCCTATTATGTAGGAAAGGAAAGAGGTGCAGTTTGGGTTTCCCAAGGAAGAGAAATGCAGATGAAATTAAGCAAAGAAAATTTGAAGAGAAACATTGACAGCTCTGTGACAGCGGTGCCTATAAACTTGGGCAATTATCTCCCAAGAGAAGTGCTATAGGTCATGCTATTTGTTTCTTTTCAAAACCAGCAACAGGGAAGACAGATCTTCGCTCTAGAAAACAAACTGCAGTTTAACTATGTTGTTTCTTCCATTCATCCTTTTTTGCCCAAATCCTGACAGCGTACCAGGTGCTATTTATGATGCAGTATGACTTTGGCAGAAAGAGAAGACAGGATTTAGAAAAACTATTATTCTTTTCCAAACCATAAAGGATTTTATTTCCTTCAGGAGAATAACTTGTTTCCTTCAGTATGCTTCTATTTATAGCTTAGACACTCTGTTCCTCTTGCCTTTGAGGTGCTTTTAGAAGATATATTATGTAATAAACACCAAATATTTTCATTTCTGAGGCTTCGGTCTCTTGTCCATCTATGTGCTCTTCTAAGGGCTGATAAAGGAGTCCTTACCTGATGTGACTGAGTGCATATATTTACATCAATTTTCTGATACGCAGGAGAGAAAATCAGGTAGTTACAGTCAGCTGAAAAATCAGTGCTGAGGGATGTACAAGTCAGTTGTGATTGCCATGAGTAAGGGTTAGGCAGCTAAGTGTTTTTCAGGGAAAATAAAGGCTTGAAATATGGTGGTTTTCCCTATAAAGAAGAGAAGGAGTACAGCTGCCTTGAAAGATTTATTGATCTTGCATCTCCTATCACATTTTAGAGGAATTCAGTCATAGATTATTTTAATGTATGTAGTCATACTGAAAAGAGATCTGTGGGTAAATATTGGGATTTTGAATTTTATACTGCTCTTGTTATTACAGTCATTTACCACTATACTGTACTGTAAGTGAATAATTGAAAAGTGTGGAAATAAGTGTATCTTGTGGGTTTAAGTGAGGATTTTTACATTCTGACTATGATTTAATTGATGTGATTGTACAAGCTGAAGTGTAACTTGGTGCATCTTATATTGAGAACGCACTCGACTGTTTCTCAGCTTGGTTAGCTGAAGGAAGAGAAGTTTTTTCTAAGTCCTGAATAAATGCCTGTCCTGACTATGCAAGTATTTAATGAAGCAAAGCTGCATAAGATGCCGATAACAATGCCTCATTAGCTATTGTTTGTTTCAGTTCAGGATTCTCAGTGCAGTCTGTTTCAGTTCACAAATTAGCATGCCAGTAGCCTTTTACTGCATTTCAACAACAGCTGACTGATTGGGGTGGTCTCAGACCAGATGGCACGAAATGCAGAGGCTGATTCTGATTTTGCTTGTATGAGGAGAAACAAGAAATACTGGTCTTTACGTGGGTGAAACTTAATGTAGAATAAAATTATTTCAGAGGGATCAGAATGAAACATCATATTTTCCTCCCTCCCCAGAAAGTCTTAAACAGTAAGACTTTCAAACTTATTGAATTTGAATTACATTCAAACTTATTTTAAATTTCTGAGCAACCTCAACCTTTAAGTGCTTCAATTAATGATCTGGGTGCAGTTACATTGAAGTTGGTAGACTTACATTCAGGAATAAATTGGTCCCTAAATTTTAATTTGTTGTAAGCTTTCTAATGCATTGTAAAACAAATTCCCACAGATCTGATGTCACATGTATTTATATTTTCTTTTCAAACGAACCTGAGTTGTAATATAATCTGGATTTTAAGTGTATTGGTTTTGTCACGTCTTCTGCTTTTTGTTCTATTCCTTTTTATAGTGGTCCTAATGATAATTATGCTCTATGTGATTTCTCTGAAGGCACAAAGAGCTTCAAAAACCATAATGAAGCTACATAGCATCCTTATGAATCAGGCAAATGTCTTTACAACCTTTTGAGGGACAAGCATATCAGTCAAAACAAAGATGAGATTTTCTTTTTTCTGGGTTTTAAGATCTGTGAATTTTAATCATTATCTCAAAGTAGTAGCTGCTGTTTCAGATATGAAGTAAGAGGGTCCTCCATTAAAGATATGCAGCAAAAATACTTCCTATGGATTATTTTTGCATCATCTTAGTATATTTTGTTCCTTTAAAGTGTGTAAATTGGTGAGACATTAGTCAGTTAATTGTGTTTCCAGCATCTTGAGGTTGATTCCTGTGAAGTGTATAGCAGCTGTGGTGAGGGAAGCTCTTAATGTCCAGTGTTGATTCAGATGCCTTACCATAGAGACAGGCATAATTTATGTATCCCACCATAGCCAGTGTAGCACATCCAGAGAATGTCAACTTTTTGTGAATGCTCAGTAATCTCTCACGTCAGGGAGAAGGTTGTTGTCTGGCTCTTGAGAAGAGTACAGGGGGAAAAAAAAAGGCAGATTTTTCGTCCCACTGAGTAGCTTCCCCACCGAACCCTTCTCTTTAAAGGCCTTTGTTGAGCTGAACTTTCTTACCCTGTATGTTTTTACTTTTTCATTTTACTTTTAGTAGGTGAGACAACTGTCTGGCCAATAACCTTGCTGTTTAAGAGTGACTTGGAAGATCATGGATATGTTATATTGATGCTGAGTCAGCAATCATCTTGCTGTATGTCAGAATGACTGAGGCTTCGGCAGGCAGCCAAGAGCCATTTGCAGTACATTTCTTCAGAGCTCTGCTATAGTAAGGAAGAGTTGGTACACTTTAGTTGCCAGGCTCCCAGTTTGTGAAATGTCTTCAGTATTTTTTTCATTTTGGCCTTTCATAGTAATTTTTGTTCAGCTTCATCTACAAAATTCAATTATTAGTGATTTAATTAAATGATAAAGGGATAAAGCATCATTGAGGGACTTAGTGAGAACACAGCTACTGAAGCCTTGAGTAGGTTTGCTGTGAGCAGATGCTATTCACAGTGTGTAAAGAGAGTTTGTGCATGCCACGGTCACATATGTGTAAGGGGACCTGGCAGAGATAGGGTTTTGGAGTAGGTCTCAGTAGAAAACAAGTATTCTGCTGATGAACGCAGGCAGTTTTTAGCTTTGTGGTTTGACCTACACTGGAAAGAGGCAGAGATGTAGAGAAATGTTCATCATAAGCACTTGGATGAAGAAGCCCTTGAAGCAGAGCAAGCATCAAGCAAGAACCTGGCTTCTCCCACAGTCGACATAAGGGTCATAGCCTTTGATGATTCTAGAAGAGTTGACTTTACAAAAACAATAGTAGGGAAAACCACTCCCAAATGAAATGGAATAGGCAAATTGTGCTTTGAAGACTCAAGATATTTTGCCCCTGCTTTCAAACTGCAGAGTGAGATTAACTTCAAGTAATTCAACAATAATAATATGCAATTTGAAATGTTGTCAGAGTCCATTTGAATTACAAAAAGACAACAGAAGGAAGTAACTTTTTGTTCTATACCAAAAGGTTAGCGTTAAAAAGACAAAGTTGTGATTTTTGAATAATTGTGATAATGTGGTCTGCTGCATTTAATTATACAGTCATATAAACACTTTTTTTGGAAGTGTCTCTTTCATTGAACAGAATTGATCGTTCAGTTAATTAGCGTACGTTGACTTTTCTTTCATCCTCTTTCAACATGTGGTTGAAGAGTTGAACTCGCTACATGTTACTGCTACCTGCTCTGAAAACCACATCATTCATTTCCCTCGGGTGTTTTTGCATACTGTGTGTTATGTGCCTTACAACAGCAGCAGACCTGCTTCTTGATGCTTTTACCACATGCTGTATTTCATTCAGCATTTTCTTCCCTAACAATTTTATCTGTATGTTTTGTCTGAGAAAGAAGTTAGACTATCATAGGAATTGTAGTTAGGGAAAAAAAATATTTTTAACAATGTGGGGGTATGGCAGAGATGACTCAAGAATCTCGTGTGCCAATTTATGTAATCCACAGCAAAGAGGAGATAGTTTCAGGCCCACTTCAGTAGTGTATCCTTACAATATAATTCTGGTGAGCGATCAGTGTTGTATGCTATGCTGTACTAAGCTTTTGACATGAAGATGGCACCTAAGTTGATTACATGTTTATGCTACACTGTTTGTAATATCTGTTGTAATTTGCCTCAAATCACATCAGACCTGTTGCTGTGATGGTTTTTATGCTTTTTCAGCGTTGAAGAGTGGGGTACAACAAATCTGTATTGATTCTGTTGTCTGAATTGAACGTGTAATATGAAGAAAAGCTAAACTAGTTCTGGCAACTGCATCAAAACCTTTAACTTCCCTAGTGTCTTATACTATACTGAGATGAACGTGGTAAAAGGTCTAAGCAGATACCACTTGGTTTGGGATCTAATCCCTTAAACTCTGATAAACCCCTTCCAAGAAATGCACGAGGGGTGGTACTGACTAAGGTATCTGAGTTTTGTCCCTTGTCCCAGAATACTTTTAGATGTTGCTGGAGGTGTTATTGTCAAAGGTGTTTGCCCAGCAGAGCTCAAGAATAAACGCTGCAGTTCTCCCCAGAAGATCAGAGGCTGTTTACAGTTGTGCTGCAGCCAAGCCCTTGGGTGAATCATTAGGTTTACAGATCATTTTCTCCTGATTTACAAAGACTTGCAGTGGGTTTTTTTTTTCACTAGGGTCTGTAAGGAGAAGGGTCTAAGTTGTTGGCATTAACCCCCACAGGCATGCCCAACTGACTTCCTGATGGCTTTCCGAGAAACATGTTAGCGTTCTGTCCACAGAAACAGCCTGACTTTCCTCAGACTAATCTCTGGAGCTGGAGGAGACTTCTAGATATTTTTGATTGCCAGTAGTAGAGAAATGCTAAAAATTAGAGCACACCCCTCTAACAGAGACTCTGTTCAGTGACTCTGTGGCACGTGCTGCTTCTGGCTCATTGGCATCATTAGGAAAATGCATTATCAGAAAGTATTTGAGCTTCTTTCCTGAGCAGCTGAATAAACTGTTTTCTTGAGGCAAATATTGTTGTACTGTAGATGGAAACCTTTATCACAGTGTAGTCTGGGGCTAAAAGATATTTCTTGCCTTCCTTTCCTCTTCCCCTCACCCCATCTGCTCCTATTCAGCCTCTTAGTAAAAGGCTTCAGTACAACAAAAGGCATGAGATAAGTTGTCTTTGGAAGCCAGGGCAAGTATGAGAATGAAGACAGATTTTTTGAAGCTGATCAGCAAATGGCAGACCATGTTTGCAAATCATTGATGAAAGGGCAAGGTGTTTCAAACCCCTTGAAAATCTAGTTCCTACCTGTTTTCCCTCTATTTAAAGAAGGTACTAGTTAATAGTAATTCTTTCTTTTTTGGCGCAAATACTTATTAATTGTTTCTTCATGCAGCCTTTCTGTGGATCTGAAAAGAAAGTAGAAAGGAATATGGGAGAGCATTGTTTAGCTGTTAGTATAAGAGGACTCAGGATAGTTGGAAAGGCTGGGGGAAGTATTAAGCAGCAGAATCAACTGATTTTGGCAGTCCTGCACACCTGGTGTGTTCTGAATATGCCATTTAGCCTGTCTCTAGCCAGCTTATCTGTCTCAACCACTTACCCTGACAACCAAAGCTTCCTGCCAGCACACGTTCATGGCTCTGTAGAAGTGGACAGAGCAGGCAGCCAACTAGATTTGGTGATGTCTTTTGCTCACAGTGAACTTCAGTTTCATCAGATTTGCTCCCCTGAGGTTGGAGATGGGCCTGGATCTTCACTGTTGGAAATGAATATCAGCTTGCTTTCCTGGAACAGTTGGAACTTCATTCAATAGAATATCTCTTATTTCTCCAGAGACCCATATGCCTGAGAGCTTTATCTTCTCAATTAAACCACAGCCCCTCTCTTTTTCAATTTCCTGTGACTGCTGAAAGGTGATTTTTCTTGTGCATGTTGCCATTTCTTTAGGGTTTTTTCTTTCTTCCTTTCTTTGTCATTATCTGTATTCCTAGTGGTATCTGACCATCTTAACAACTTGTTTGCAGGTATCTGGATAAGGTTTTTCCAGAACTCAAAGGACGGTTGTTTCTACATCATTGCAAATTACCTGTGTTCCAGTTCATTCACTGATGGAGATTGCAATGGAAAGGAAAGAAGAGAAAAGACCCAACATGCAATAGCATAGAAGGTGGGGAAGATTCCCACACCTGTTTTCTTAGTTAGCATCAAAGTTACCTCTGTGATCTCCTGGATTTCCTCTACTCAGAAAAGAGAGAGTACAAAATTGTCTGCAAAAGAGGCTCCAGGCCAGGAATTGTGCTTAGTCAAAATCCCTTCTGCAAGGAAGATATTTTTGTCTCCTGCTTTGGGTATCACATCTCGGCAATCTTCAGTAGCACAATGTGGGTTTGTGTTCTTGTCACTGTTCTTGTTAGGCTTTTCCTATTCTATAGAAAATACTGATTTATTGCTCATTTTGGTCTTGTGTTATCAGATGATCGTGAATCTAGGAAATTTTTACTATATTAGGTTGCATGTCACAATTCTTTAGCTAAAAAAAAATAAACATAGTATGGAGTCCCTGTTCATCACCCACCTCAATCCAAGCTCTTCAGGATGAGTAGTATTTACTCATTTTGTTCAAAAATCAGTATCAGGACGCTCCCCTGTATTTACCCACTTGACTCTATCGGTGTTCCAGGGAGTGGATATTCTAATTGGCAGACAGTATTTGAGGGTTTTCCTTGCAGAGGTGTCTTCACTTATCCCTCCCCAGAAGCGTTTTTTTGCACAGGTTCTGCTGATGCTCATGTAAAGCTCTTTGCCTTGTGGTCCTTCACAGGGATGTAGGAGTGAGCACCGAGGAGCTGAGCAGAAATAGTTTGATTGCAAATGACAGCAAATCTGTGACAACAGAGGAGCAGAAGCAGGAATGGGAGTTATCCTGTGACTGCTGAGAGGACTTAGGAGGAATGAGGGACCGAATAAGAGTCTGAGAACTGCTTACCACAGTTTTGGTATTGCGGGAACCCAAATTATGTTGTTTGTTCCTTATTCTTGCTCTGGGATAAATATATGGACACCTACAACTCCAGCTGCAGAATTGAGGAACTACTCAGAAAAGTAATAAAAAATCCATGTAAAATAATAATAAAAAAAAATCAAGTGAAAAAAATTCAAAATGGGTGTCTTCCCTTCTGAGGAATTCTGTAATGTGAATCTTACTTGCCACCAAGTAATGCAACATAGGAAAACTTGATGAATTTTCTTGCTTGATCTTTTATTAGAAAAGGGAGGGTGAAGTGGAGAACCAGACACTAAATTAAAAAGGACATAAAATTCTACAATATATAATTTTTATTTATTAAAATAGCATTTGAAAAAACCTTAGGGGAATAAGCAAAGCTTTGAACTGCTGAAAGGATCAGACAATTAGTTTCTGCTTGAATATTATGGCTATCAGATGTAGTGAAGTAATGACGATGCCAGATAACTCATAAAACTTCATAGACTCTGAGTCAGAAAAATGCTCTTTATCATTGTTTACAGAGCTTCAGTAAAGTTAATATGCTGATAATCTGTAAATACCAAATCCATGTCATTTGAATCCTATTACTTTCATGTCTTCATTTTGTTAAGTGGTAGGACACAAATATTAATTTTATTGAGAAGGAGATTAGTGAAAGTGAAAACAGGTTGAAAGTGAAGCCAGGTAGATCAGTATTAGGGTGGGAACATGCTGTGCTGAACTGCCCACACAGTGCTGCCAACGTATGTGAGTCATGAGTACCAATGCCACTTCCATTTATAGCTTCTTTAGGAACAGAAGTAGCTATACATGCCATTGAGTAGCAATTTTTTTTTTTTTAAAGAAGATTTGGGCTGAAAATGTTGAGTGGCACAGAACTGATTAAATCAACACAAGGTGTCCAGAGTAATACCCCTTTGAGAAATTACTAAAGTGGTTGCCAAATGCAACTCCTGTTCTCTGGGGAATTTGCAAAGCTATTATAATAGCTTTTGTACCCAGAACATTCAAGCCATCAGGAACGTTCATGCAAGACATTAAAATGAAATATTATGCTTTAGAAGAATATCAATATTTTGAAGTACAAAGGTCTTCAAACCAAATGTTAGATTTGTATTTTCCTAAAGGAAAATTACAAAATATTAAGAGCATATTGAGCCAGATTCACATTCTGAAAATTTCTAGCCTAAAATGTTCCTTGGTTCCAGTTATTTCATCTACAAGGCATAAACTGGTCATATATTGAAAGAGTAGGCTACCTTGAACTATCTGTATGTAGAGGGAGCCTTATCAGTTGTGAATAATCATACAGTGTAACAAACTTCATCAGGTTGAGAACACTACATATAGTGTGCATATATTAATTTAATACTCATGACATAATTTATTTAAATATCTGTATATATTAGTCAGACTTACATATTCACATGTCAAGTATTTATTGAGAAAACAAGGTTCTGAAGGAATCAAAGTTCCGGACTCCTCTTTCAATACCTTCTTGAAAGAATGGTCTTAATGCGTACAGAATCCAGGTTGTAAAATATCCACTGTAGATGAGGCTTTTGTGCCTGAAATAATAATCAGGCACTCTGGGATATTTGTTCTTTCTGTTGTTTCCATTTAAAAGACTATTTTTCTTACTCTTTATGCTAAAGAAGAATGTAGGGAATGTTACTGTTCATACATATATGTGTGCAAATATATGTATGATTGTTATAGTTACATCTAGGACAGTCTCTCAACATCAGAATTTATCATGTTGCAACAGAGAAAGTTTCTGGCATCCAGTGGGAGCATCTACCCTGCCAGATCCTACACACAATGTCACATATTTAAGTCCTATGAATGTAGTTCAGGTTGAGAGCTTGAAATTGTCACCTGTGTCCTATATGAATGTTTTAACCTTGAGGCAATTTGGGGTGTTACAATTTCAGTCTCCCTTGCGAAAACAGTTCTGCTTTATGTAAGTAATTAAAATACTAATTGAATCATGATCTTTCACAACATGAGAGGAGTCCCATAACCAGTGGGCTTAGAAAAACAGCCTCGTTAGCCCCCTGTGAATGTGTAATTAGTTGTACAAGATGAGGTTACTCCAGTAGAATAATTGAGAGCAGCTCACCTGAGAATAGCAGGGAGCCTGGTAATTGGTGCACTTACCTAGGCTGTAGGAGATCCACTCTCATTTCTGGTATGATTTAGCCTCAGCTGGGATTTGCATTATGGAATCTCAGACATTCAGTGAGGTTGTGATTGTTAGATTGTGGATTGTTTCAGAGAAAGTTTGTCTAGATTTTCATAAGAATTTTCAGGTGGATTGTGGCTTATCTGGATGAAGAATAAGAGAAAAAGAAATCCTTAAAATATTTTTTGTAGCAGAAGATAAGAGAAATTCAAGAACTTAAATATTATTTAACAGTTAATTAGTAAATTACTCCTGAAATCATTAATTTGTTAATATTATGATTCATGGTAATATGTATAAGTTAATCTTGCTGATTGGAAAACTAGACAATGGGAAATATGATGTTTGCTTTGGCCTGTATTTCTGTCTTGATTTCTCCAAGTGTTTACACATTTTTATGTCTCCTGACACTAGGGTTATGGAAAAGCCTTAGTGCTGTGTTTATAATAGATTCTGCACACTTAACAGGAGTTCCTTTGGGAAAACAGAACTCGAATATCTAGGAAATGTTGCAACCTATCTGCCTTTAATAGGATATGACAAACTTCCTCCGTGCACAGTACGTGGTGTCTGCCTGCGTGCCTGCTGGCACTCTCCCTAGACAGGTCCCAGACACTTCAGATATGGGCTGTTCCCTTCCAGATGTTCCCTACCCACCGGATTGGTGGGTAGGGACGGATTGGTGAAGAATATTGGCGAGACGTTGTGGAGTAGCTCGTGCTGCCCAAATTCTTGACGGTATTTGTTCCTTGGAATGAATGGAGAAGCTTCACTCCAAAATGGGATGGAACTGTGTACAGCACACTTGGTAACAGCCTGAGCTCCAAATCATATTAACCCCTTACAGTCTTTTGAGCAGAACACGACTTCAGAGAAAAGCTTTTTTGTCCTTTCTAAAGGCTTGTTGTTTGCATGCAACCAAAGAATTTGTGTCATGCCTTAAAAAACAAGAGAGTAAACACCCCTGCACTAATTGCTGACTTTGGCATTTAGTCCATTATATAACCATACCCATGCGAAATTGTGCTTTAGCAGTCCAGTGCTTGAAGTTGCTGAATCTGTCTATAAAACTGATCTATTCCATTACCTGCTGTGGTTGTCTGTGAGGAAGTTTGGCCTGTAATTTGTGAGAGGGGATGGACTTACTGGCACAGAGTTACATTTCTGTTGCAACGTATTGCACATTGATTCTGCAAATCAAAGTGGTTGCTGTCCTTAACTGCAAACTCACTTGGCTTCGGAGCCTCTGTTTTTTTTAATGAAAATTCCATTGTGTTGCCTGGTGCCAGTGAATCATCCTAAAATAAGGCTCTGTTTCTCTCACCTAAGCAAGCCTATGATGCTGTGCCAGACTTGACTGGAGCAGCCGTCTGACTACAGTAGGAAAACAGTAGATAGCTCCTTCTGCAGCAACCCCTTTTTATTCGTTTTGGCAGTTCTTTTTGGTATTAGGAGTCAGACATTACTGAAGAAGCCTCATTCAGCTTAACTGCTCTGTCTGATGTTCAGTAATGGGAAGCACTAGAGTGAAGCCTAGGTCTACACCCACAGCTAGATTGGTATTCAGTGGTAAGGTAAATTATTCTTTTTTTTTTTTCCTAACTCTGAGCTGTCTGCTGTCCTGTGTGTCAACATCCTGATTTGAGATGTTTTGAGGTTTTGGATGGGAGCTGTTTCTAATTGTGCACCTTTGGGCCAGTCAGGGGACCAAAAAATTTCTCTAACGTCATGGTCAATAATTTTCCACTCTACGTCAATTAACTGGAGACGTGCCTTTCATTCTGTTACTATTCTAGCTCTCCTTTTTGCTTTTCTTTAAGTTATCACTTGAGATTAGTCTCATATCAGCAGCATTCTTAAAGCATGTGCTAACAATGTCTGTCACTTCCTCCTTGTTAGGCTTTAATATTTAATGTTTGCATGTTCAGTCTTCGATACCCGATGCTGTGTTTCTGTCCAAGAGATTCTGGAGGTCTCATGTGACGTCTTTTAAATGAGTTGATGCCTTTTATTGAATGTTGTTTTGGAGTTCTGTGACTCTGCTCCAGGCAAGGAGGACAGACCTAATAAGGTGACTGAAAATTAGTATTTAGTATCAATTTTGATTTATGCTTCTATTTTATCCTTCTCCCCAAACAAGTTTGTATAAGCCATTTCCTACCTTGTTTTTTGTTGCTTGAATTCTAGGACAGTTTAAACGTCATGATATATGCCACTTCCTAAGAAGGTAAAATTATATACATTTATTGATATTCCTCTGTCTGCTGTGGGGTTAGTTTGGAAGAATGAATATCCACGTTTATTGCCTTCCACTTGTCAATAAAGTGACTGGTAAGTTTTGCTGTGTCTGCCAATAGCTGGTCCTTTTCTTCCACTTTGGAAGTGAAATGAAAATCATGCAAATGTTCCATTTCTACATGAAAATGCTCAGTTAATCACTGCAGCTAATTTATTGGTCACCTCGGTCGTGACCAGTATGAACAATAACAGGAATATTATGCATTCTGGTCTTATTCCGGTTATCATTACAAACAACAGGACTTTCTGACAGCACAATTGGTATCAAAAGCTTTTTGGAAGTCTCTGACACTTTTCTTGAAAGGTGCCTGTCACTTCACATTAGCTCTATAAAATGAGAACAGCTACTTGACACTGATAGCTTAAAATCTGCTTGGTACTTTCTGGTCTGGAAACCTACATGCTTCTCGATGGGTTGCAGAGGGAAATTGCTCTTGGTTTTTATTCCCCCCTTCTTAGTGTTGAGAATAATACAGGTTTTTCCTAGATATTGGAGCTGACAATACTCCTATCATCTGAAATGCCTACTCTGAGTCCTCATTTGGTTGCATTGGTATTTTTTATACTTCCTGAGTTCTTTTTAAAAGCCTAAGAGAGATCTAATGAAGTATTTGCCATTTGTTTAATGAATGGTTTCTAAATAATTTTCCTTAACTACTGGTTAAGTTTTGGAGATAAAGATCTATCTTTTAGGCTTGATCTCATTAAGATAATGTAGCCAAATCTTGAATGTTGTTTTTTCTTTGTACTTGTTCTTTGCTGAGACTCTGCTTATATCTTGGGCAGGACTGCTGATACTGTTTTAAAAAAATCCATTGGCTGTTTAGTGTCTTCTGTACTCATTTTGACCTTTCAATCTATATCTAAGTAATATCAGAAATTGATTTCTTCCTTTTCCATTTAATTCTGTTTGGAAAAGTCTACTTTTCTCATTGTACTATGGAATCATTGCAGTTACGACTAGATGCCTAAGTCTTCAACGTAGTTTTTTTACCTTTTGGGCTTTCAGTTATGAACTGTTAACTCGAAGACATTTTTTGAGACTCTTCTCTTTGATTTTTCACTTTAGTCATATAAAAGTTATGGTTGTGTCCTATTTTTTCTTATTTATGTGTGTACATATTTGCTGAAGAATTTAAAAATTTATTTTTAATGAGGTCATAGTTTATGTATAAAGTTGTACATTAATTACAGTGTTCCTGGTTTCCTGCAAGAAAGACTTGTAGATTTTCCTTGTGGAAACCGCATTGTTTTCTGTGAGAAAAATATTCTGATAGCCAAATTAAAGGCAACTTAGAATATCTGTACTACCTCAGAGATACCAGTTCTGTCATCATGAGGTGAACAAACTTCATGTGTTGGTGATAGTTAAATGCATTTCAACTATTTTATACTGTGAATTCCTTAAATAGTCCACTGATAAGCATTTGGAAACAATATCTGTTTGTTCAGTGGTGTGCTGGAAAGATTTTGTTCATGCTGTGTAACAATGTTAGTTTAAATTGTTTTGCCAGGGTGTGTGTTGCATACTGCAGTTCTCGTGTCACTAAAAAATTCAGTTCTTTGCTTTTCCTGGCAACGTCACCAGTGATTTAAGATGCTTAATATCACATTAAGGCAACTGATTTCTCTGCCTCTGTGATATGCAGTATGCAATTTCTCTGCAAAGGGATTTGCAAGGACAGACATCTCCATTTTTGGCGTCAAGGCAAGGTCAGAGGAATCTTATGCTGCAGCACCCATTAAAGTCTATGCAATGATGCATAGTTATTATAGTGAGAGACTTGGTTTGGAAAGCACTTAACTGGTAACTGGTGTCACCAATGGCTCTCCCTAGTTCACCGCTTGTGAGAAAAATAGTAAAAATGAACACGGTCTCTCCACTGGGAAATGTAGTTTTTCCCTTTCATCTCTGTCTTTCCACCATGCCTGAACCTTGCCTACATTTCAATCTTTTAAAGAAAAAAAGTACAAAAGGGGTACCACTGTCACTACCAGTTCACCTACAGTGGTGGTGATGGTAGGATGCTGAGCGTGCACAGCCTTCAAGTTCTTGCAACCACTTGCAGTAATAGATCAGCTTAAGCCAGCTCAGAGCAATTCACTGGTTTTTGAAAACAGCTGCTGGAGCTAACAAGCCTTTACTGCAGCTCCTGACAATTTGGATACATGTAGTGCTGAGCTGCTGTTGGCTGCAGTGAGGATGCCTTTGTATAGATAAGGCTGTATGTGGGTCGATTCAATGCTCAAAATCCAGTTAAGACTGAGGGTTTTAAATTTGCCCTTCAGCTACCTTGAGGCTAAAATAATCTCATTTTTGCAAAGAAAACTGTCATTAAAAATGTTTGTCTTGGCATTTTCAGCAAAAGAATTTTTGCAATGCAGAAGTGAACTGTACCTTCCATCCTGCTCACAAGCAAAACTCCATGTCAGTGGAACATTGTGGTTTTTGCATACTGTTTATAGAAAACATGCTTACTTAGTGGCACTGTGAGCAACTAAAAAAAAAACCCAAACCAAAACAACAAAAAAAACACCAAAACCAAAATCCAACCCAAACAAACAAAAAATCCCACAGCAAATTTGACTGTAAACATTTTGGTATGGATTTTATCTGTCTGGATGGCTCAGGTGGTCACAACACAGATTTAGTACACACATAGAAGGAAATCAATGGAAAAACGTGTATCTTTAGTGCCTTACTGTCATGTTTTATTATTACTAGCCCTAAAAACATCAACCTTAGCCCATTAGACTTTTTTTGTATTTTCCCATTACATGTGCATCCACAGAGTAGTGAGTACAAATGCTTAGCAAATGGCTGTAGTGTATTCTGGCAGTAATATTTCTGCCTTTTGAAAGCCATTTCTCCATCAGAGACAAACTGGAACAGCTATGCAACATAAAAGCTTTTCCCTTCTCTGTGGCTGAATATTGTTATGGTCCAGCAATGTTAAGTTTCAGCTGGCTCACAGAAAAAAGGCACTTAAGGATTTCTCTGGTTTGCTGCTATTAAAATTGTTCATAAATGGATTCAGAAATCTGCTTTATCTAAAAGCCCATTATTGAAGGGGGAGTTAGATTTCAATTTTGACTTTGTGTAGAAAAACTGCCTAATGAGTGCCCCATGTGCCAGCTACCACAGCCAACTGAAACACCATAGTTTTGAATCGGATAAAGGGTGTGATGACATTGGTATCTCCAGCGTTCCCCACACGATGCAAAGGGCAAGTGGCCAACGTTAGTGTAACGTGGCTTGGGTTCTCCTAGACAAAGTGCTCACTGCATTGACTGTGAGTCCTTATTTCCAGAGAGGCAGTGTTTCTTAGACAGCTTGTCTCTCTGCTACCTCTCCCCCATGCAGTGTCAGCTCACGGTTTCTGCTGTTGAGCCTGTGTGCGCTCGGTGTTGCTCTGATTCCACACACACAGGTCCAGGCAGCGTGAAGGTTGGGGAGAGCCTGGGATGAACTCTTCTTGGCCTAATTTAGATCAGCAAAGATTGTTCTCTTGTGTTCGACAGCAGACAGCACAGTAAAATCTTGACCTGGGGTTAGGGATCCCAGGTGTAATGTAATATTAGCAGTTCAGAATATTCTGGTTTCAGGCAGGATTACATCCCAGCTATACAGATAATAGCTTTCCTTTACGTGGTGGAAGTTAATGCTAATCCAGTTCAACTGGTGATCAGCTGGTGGCTAAAATTAGGAAAAAACCTCTGATAAAAAAGATATTGGGAACAACTGAAAAATTATATGGAACACTGATTCTAAGATCCATTTTTTTCTGCAGTTAGCAGTTTCCTCACACCCTCCTTCCCCTCCCTCCTTTAATAGCCTGAACTTAAGATATGAAGCTAATGCAATTACCCCTTCAGGGAAAAATGATGTGAAAATCTTGCAAATAGCTCTTAATGCTTCCAACACAGTATGTCTAGAAGTTGTCCCTTGGGAGGATAATGGTTTAAAATTGTGTCTTTGAAAGTTCTACAGTGGAAGAATCTTATTTGGGTTAATGTATGGATAAGAGAAGAGCCACAGATTTTATGATGGGAATTGATTGTTGTAACACAAAAACTGGGGGGGCTCAAATGGTATGTCTATCCTAAGAGGCTCCTAAGAAAGCTTAATAGCCATAGCAATGGCTAGTAGCAATAGAGGATCCTCTCATTGAGGAAGAAATGTTTGGAAAATGAGGAGAAGCAGCAAGTTAAATGGTAAGCTTTCTACTACTGGGACCTGTGCCATTTATAAATAATCTGGAAAGGAAGAGACAAGGGAAACAATGAGTTTACATTTAGCGTAGTTAGAAAAGGCTGATTACGAAGAAAGTTCGTGATCTTGCAATGCTGCATGTGCAATAAAATCACAGATGACATTCAGTACATAGAAGTGTCAACTGATATATGTGGAGAAAAATAATCCCATCTTTATACACATAACGAGTGGCCCTGGTTTGACTATTGCCACTCAGTTAATAAATAAAATGCTGCCATTACAGATCTATGAAGATGTTACCACAGGGCTTGGTAGGTATATACTACAGCACAATGGACTGCTATGAATTATTAGAGAAAAGCAGGAAACAAATTGAATGTCATCATACCATTGTGGAATTCTATGGTGCACTGATGCCTTGAATACTCTGTGCATCTCTGTTCTTCCTGCATTTCAGGAAAAGATGGTACAGAAAGGAGAACAGTACAAAGAAGAGCAATTAGGGTAATCAAAGATGTGGAAAAGCTTCTGTATGAGGAACAACTAAATAATCAAAAACTCTTCAGTTTGAAAAGGAGACAGCTGAGAGAACTGTGATAGAAACCTACAGAATCATGGTACTTGGAGGAGGTGAGCAGAGGCTGGCCAAACTTCTGTCCTAATGCAAGAGCATGGGGCTACCAAATGAAACTAGTAAGGGCAGACTTTAAAGCAATGGAACGAGCTACTGCTTTATGGTCTTTACAGCTAAGTTGTGGAACTTCTTGCTAACCAGATGCTAACAGAATGTACCTGTTCAAATAGGACTAAACAAACTAATTGCATAAGAAACTGTAAGTGTCTACTGAGTGTAATGACTACTTTTGGCTCAGAAATTCACTAACCCATAGCCTGATGCCAGGAGGATATTCAGGAAATATCAGGATGTTCATGCCATGTCCTCCTCTTCCTTTTTGGGCAACTGCTACATGCTACTTTTGGAGAGAAAATACTGGTCTCCATGGGTGTTTGGTCTGAGCCAGCTTGTTTTGTTCTAAGGGTGATAAATCCCTTGTTTCCATCTTCTGCACCCCTTGCTCCAGGTACAGCAGACCTCTCCAAGACTTCTGATCAATTTCTAGATCTATACATTTACTGGGGACATTTAACACCTGGCATACTAGGACAGATTACTGAGGGTTCCTGTTTTGGCTGCAGCAAAAGCTTAGTGAACCCAAGATGTTTCTGAGAAAATACTAGAAGCCAACAAATTATGTCATCTGACAAAACTTCATCAAGAAATGTTCAGGCAGCTCTAATCTCCAGGAGTTTGAGATGCTCAGCCATTTGAATCCTAATGAAGGACAGAAAGGTACACAGGGTAGTAACGCTGCCACAGGCTATCCCGTGTCTGAAGCAGAGCAGCAGTGCCATGGAACGGGCACTTCTCTGCCCTGTTGGGTGAACACCTGCATCGGTGCTTCATCACATGAGTGGAAGTTATCACACTTTAGATGATTCATTTTCATAACAATTCCCTTTAGTACAGCTGTAGAAAATCCCTGAAGTGGTAAATCTGCCAATTCGGTACCATTCAGAGTTACTCTACAGCAACTGGTTTTTTCACTGTAAAAATACAAGCATAATATTTGGAGCATAGACTTGGTAGGAAGTCTAGTCAAAAGAGAAGAACAGCAGGGTTTACAGGTCAAGGAGGGAAAGGGAACGTTGTTGTAGTTCATTAATTCTGGCCCATCAAATTTTCCAGTTCTGCAATATGTAGTCAAGTTATTGGCACATACTTTCCATACTTGCCAGTTGCAGTTGGTACCTGCAACTGAAAGCCCTGACTGGGAGTACATGATTTGTTGTACAGCCATCCAGGTTTTTCTCTCTAGAGACGTATTTCCTGTGACAAGTAATACCTGAAGCAACTGTCTGCATCCAGTTAATATTACCACTAAAAATCCATTTGTATCTATTAAAGCAATGGATTTGGTATTTTGCAGCACTTATCTGAAAACACCTGTTATTTTACAGCATTGAAGAGCTGTAAAAATGTAATCAGATCTCAGGTGATCACCTTTCTTTAGTGCATTCATGATCATTCATCTCAGCTCACAATAGACCTTCTTGAACAAGTTTACAAGGTTGTCTTTGGTGGAGTTACTCCTGATTTGCAGGAAGGAGAACAGAATCATGCCCAAAATATTTACTTTGGTTTACGTGGAAACTTCACAGAGCTTTTCTCTGGAAAACTTTTCCCCATCTTACTCATCTACGAGTCTCAAAACTCTAAATGCTTTACAACAACTCCTCTGTAGTGTAATAGTGTAATACTGTTCCTTTTTCTTTTTTTCCTTTCTGTACTGCTGTCAGTTTGCTCAGGGTATTTCTAAGCACGATCAAGCAGAGTACAGTTGGGGTGGAAAATTACTTAATGTGCTGGTGTCTATTCTTTTCCCAGTCTGTGCTTAGCCAGTGACCCATTGCTTTGCTGCTGAATCCTTTGCTAATCCTTGCTATGTTTTGTGTGCAAATATTAGCTCAGCATCTGACCTGTTTGTTTCTGCAAAAGTAAAGCTGTGTTGACTCAGTATCCTGGCTAGATTTCAGCCTTCATAATTACATGCTACCTAAGTTTTCCTCGGACTTTCATTTCAACAGATGACGGCATTATGCCTGTTGCATTTCAGGTCCTTTTACCTTCTATTTTGTTGTTTAGTTGTTGTCCTGTGTTACCTGAAAGTACCTTTATTTGAATTGTATGGCAATCCATTAAAATATTTTCTCTCTTGACATGCAGCGCGTATTGAAACCTTCAGGGAGGAAATATATTTCTATGTGCCACTGTATTATTAGCTCAATTACTATTATGTAAGAGAAAATATGGGCATATTTTCAAGTTAAAATCAAGGTGAAACAGCAAAGGACAAACACTAAGAATGACATGTTTTAATAAAAAAAAATTGAAAAATTATAAGTTAACCATTGAAGTTTAAATCTTTTCAGAATGTTTGATACACAAAAGAGTGAAATAACTGCATAAAGAGCTGATTAAACACAAAATTTAATTTGTATTCCTTTTTTTTTCTTTTTTTGATACTATGTCATCCTTGTAATCCTTGCCCTGAAGAGGTGTAGGTCCCCAGAGATTTTTGCTAATTGCCAGTTAGTTAATTTCCTATTTTCTAGAAAGTCACATATCTGCTTTAGTTTGTGCAATTACAAGAATAGGAAAGGGTCTTTGCTTCCAAAAATCTTATCATTGTTCTTCATTAAACTTGTAATTTTCCTGCCTCTGAAGTGGATCCATTTCCTAGCAGGAGATGGTCATCATGGCAAGTCAGCTGTGTTCAAGAGCTATTATCTGTTCGGTGGAATTAATTACTTTTTTTTTTTTACACAGTTGCAGCATTAATAGCTGGCATGTTTTATCTACATAGCAGAATATCTTCCTACATTAGAATAATAGAATTGCCTAGGTTGGAGGGGGTCCTTTCAGATCATTTAGTCCACCTGTCAACCAAACACTGACAAAAACCATCACTAAACTATATAAACTAAACTAAACATAAGCACTATGTCTACCCACTTAAAATGTGTGTGTGTGTATATATCAATACATAAGTACAAAGATTATTAAGTGACAATGTGGAATTAGTTTTTATTTTTACCTTGTCTTTAATCAGCAGCCCAAGGTGAACTGAGATATTAACCTGTACCTCCATTTTGTCCAAAGCTGTATTTTCCTCCTCTGCTGTTGATGCATATAGCACTTCCCAACTTCTGCACCTGAATCTGGTCTGATGTTAATTGATTCATGCACCTGGTATCAATCATTCATGCTGATAGGCTGGACCTCTTTTTTTGATGTTACATGTAAGGGACAAACTTTTATTCCAAGAACTAACAGTCTTTTCGGGGCAACCTGAGTTTGACTCTTCTGCAAAGACCTTTGAGTTATTTGCATACCCACATCTGGAGCTTTATAGATATGGGCAGTTACTTCTCCGTCTCAAGAGATGCCCTTTGAAGTCCAGGAAAGATGGGTCAACATTCACTTGTGAATATTTTACATTCCCTTAAAATACTATTCAGCGGTAGTACGAGGCCTTTATAGCTATAAAATACTACACTGAGGGGGAAGTGTTGGCATCTGAGTCCTTGCAATCTGCAGAGGCACATCTCATGATTTAGAGCAACAAACACAGAAGGTGCTTAGGGAGCATCCAGTGCCTGACAGGAGAGGAGAATAAATGAGATTCCTTTGTGCCATGCAGCATTTGTGATAACCCATTCTTCTCCATTGATGAGCTGTCTTAAACAAGTCACAAGCTAATATGACCTCCAAGCTTTAGCATTGCATGCTGGTATTATTCGGGCTGTTCTCCACAGGCCCCGAGTGTATCAATGCTGACCCTTCACCATAGCTTTTTGCTGAATATAGTACTGGGACTGCTCTGTCTGCCACCAAGCTTAGTTGGCTTTGTACAGTTCCCCTTAGGAAGTGTTGACTATGTAGAACAAAAGAGGAAGGCAATCATTCACGTTCCTTTTGGCAGGTTAATTTATATGAAATGAAGCTTGGATGGTACCTTCTGGGCAGATTTTATATGACTTGCTGGTAGTTCACACTCACTGGCTTAAGGCACTCATCGTGACCTAGTATAAGCAAAGATGTATGACTCAAGGAACATGTTGGTTGCCATCTGTCCTGGCTGGTGCACTTGTTCAGATGCATCCCCTGAGGTTAAGCAAAAGACTAAAGCAGCTGGGAAGATTTTGCCTGGTTTTAAAACACTCTGATTTGTTTAGGTATGTCTTAATTTTTTAACTGTTATTTCATTATGCAGAACCAAACATCTTGTGGCTAAAGTTCAGGGGAAATCATATGTTGTCTATAAACTTGTTTGAAATGGAAGCGCCATAGTCCTAAATATATAATTCCTGGTAATTTTCTATGCAGAAGAAATTGCCCAACCTAATACGTTTAAAGTTGTGTGAGTGTTAGGAATATCCATACAATTTTATCACTAGGCTCTTGAAACAAACCATCTGTTAGCACAGTTTTCATCAGAAAGCGACTTCCCTCTGAACTGGCCCTATAGTGAGAGAACAATGCTGTTCCTTCAGTGAGTTTTTGCATTTTCAATGCTTTACAAAGGCTCACAGGAACTCTATCATACATAACGGTGCGTGCCTATTTACCAGATCATACTACTTGTATCATAGTCATTAGTCAGCTTAGATACTTATGCACCACTGACACTTACAGTCTGAGGAACTATATCATTTCTGTTTTCTTAAAATGGGAGCAAGTGTGCAAACCTGTATCATACCACTTTGTGTACACTGACATTTTATGCAATTAGTACCTGTTCTGTGAAACTGATTTGGGCTGGTTCTTTTCCTTTTCTCTACGAGTTAACTACAACTCCCTTGTATTTATTAATCCACATCTGAGACATTGCTGTTTGGTACTAACAAGACTGGTAAAGCTCAGGAGAATTTTGGGTTTCTACATTCTTTTTTTATTTTTTTTTTTTCCCTTGAAAATAATTACCCTCCGGTGGGGAAAAAGGGAGCCTGTTTGAGGATTTGTAAAAGGGACTTTGCAAGCCTGATGTTACTGTAGACCTGATTCTCAATGTCCCTTGGACCTCCCATTTCTCTTCTGCTAACTACTTCTCTGTAAAGGCAATAATTCATGTTTCAGTAGAATTGGATGTGACTAAAAGTGCTGTGCAGCGCAAGTGATGTTACCTGGCCTTGAAAATTATTTGCATGTCTGTGCCTTAGTGGTGCTTAAGTGAAATTCTGAACTGTGTCCAGGGTTATTGTTAAAATAATTTTCTGACACTCTTGCTTGAACAGACATCAGTGAGGACTGCTGCTGTTTCGCGCTTTTCCTCAGGTGGCTTTTTCTCACCATAGAGTATCTTTTTTTTAAAAATAATTTTCTTGTCCCCTACATCTTTTTTTTTTTAATTATTTATTCTGACTTTTTTTCCCATTCCTGAGTACTGGAGAGAGTGGAATGACAGAACTAGCTACAGGAAGAGCTATGAACAAGTACTGCAGTCTATGAATATTGCATTAACTCTGAGATGCAAATTTAAAGACTCTCTTAAGATATTATTTTGTAAACTAGTGTTAGCGTAAAGCAGGTGGTTTAGGACTGCTGTTGCTGAATGGCTTTTCAGCAATATTAAGTGCTGCCCTACCCAGAAAAACAAATGCATAGCAACTGGAAATTAAAAATGCATCTCATTTCCATAAATTGTCTTTGTCCCAGCAGATTTTATAAATATTTTGATCATCCAAGGAGGTATAATTTAATGTAAAATATTCCAAACCCATGTTATGTTTAAATTATGTTAACATAATTTAAAAGTATTTTGCCAAAGCTTTACGTTTGAAAAGTTTGTTCTGATACACTGCCTAAATGTTCCCTCTTAATTTTATTGAATTGCCTCTAGTTCTGATACACATGAGCCTCCCTAATAGTCCCTTATTAGTATCCAAATTAGCTTCTCCTCACTTTTGTACATTTTAATTAATTCCCCTTTTAGGTATTGCTTAGTTCTCTACTAATAAGTGGAAAAGTAAAATATAATTGCTTTCATCTCTTCTGTTTCTGTGTGCTACCCTTTGCTCTTGGAATAGCAGGTGAGTGTTGCCCTGGCCCGGGGGGAAGGTGTGTGCATGGTCTTGCTGTCCTGGAGAGAGGACATCAGTGCTGCCTTGGTGCTGTGGCACTTTTGGTGGGCAACAACAGTCAGAGAACGGTCAGAAATGAGGAAGTTAAGAGCATCTCCCTGAGAATTTAACCTGCGGCAGCAGCAGCTTATGCTTTTGTTAGAGATGCTTTTTCAAGCACTTGGGAGAGGGTGACATGTGCTCTTCTTCTCAGATGTTGCCTAGTGGCTGCTCAGCTGTGTTTCCACTAACACATTGAGCTGCTCTCCAAGAGGTGATGATCCAGCCCTCTTATGATCTTATTACATGGCTGTGCATCATAACAATGTTGCAGAAAATGTATTGAAATATAAGTAGTACTGATATTTTTTTTAAACAATTTTGTTAGCATAAGCATAGAATAATAATCGCATATAGAATAAAGGGGGGTAGGGGGAAACACACTACAGACATTTCATGCTGAACCAATGTCACAGACTCTGCTAGTTATGTTTGTGGTACCATCCCTGAGTTAAAATTCATTAGTCATTTTGCTTCTGAGGAAGCAATAATCCAGAGATTCTGTGTCAAGAACCAGCTATCTGTGAAACCATTCTAACTGGAGAAACCTCTCATTAAAAAAAAAAAAAAGCCAAAAAACCATCCAAAAACAACAACAACAAAAAACCCCCAAAAAACCAAACCAAACCAAAACCACCCCACCAAAAAAAAAAAAAAAAACCCACTCAAAAAAAACCCAACAACAAAAAACAACCACAAGACCCCTCACCTATTTAAAGATGCATATTAGCTAGGTATCTGGAAAATATGCATATGTGTGTCTAGGTACCTAGCATTTCTTTTAAAGAAAACAGCATCAACAGATTTTGTTTTGGTAACAGCTGAAATTCCTTCTGCAGCTGGTGTGATAGCTGTGACTTTGCACACCAAAAGAAGCAATCTGCTGCTCCAGCTAATCCTTTCAGCCCCTCCTGAGTATTTCTGAGGTTATGTAGTTCATCAATGTTATCAGGGAATCAAATAAATATTTTTCAGAGTATTAAAAATGTTATTTATAATAAAAGTCCTGTAATTCCTGTCTTGCTCTGTTTTGAACATGCTGGCAGATGGATGGTGCTCTGCACAGGCCGTGCTGGGAGAATACCATCTGCTTAGTTGGGCCACCATCTCTCTGCCTCTCTTGCCAATCTGGTTCTGAAATATGTCCCAAAGCCACTTAGCTTTTGCCTCCCTTTTGTGGATGCTTTTCAAACTCTTGTTTGGGTCTTCCCCTGTTCCACATATGTGATTCAGGTTCTCCTGCTGCAGATCACTTGGCGTTTTACGCCCCCAGCAGTGATGGCAGCCTTGACTCCGCAGCAGTTTTCAGGACATCCTTTCCCAGGACTTATACTCCTTGGGTAGAGCAAGGCAGTTTTGAGGCTTCTTAAGCTAGTCTAGTCAATAGAAGATTGAAAACTTTTTACACTTCTAGTCAAGCCATTTGCTTTTCTAATCAGAGAAAGTGAAGAGTTAATAGCAGTAAAAGCTGACATACAAATGGAAACAATGTTGATATTTTATTTCTAAAAATTAAAAATATAAACTAAATGTTAACTTACCCCACCAGTGGTGTAAAAAGCCATCATAATACTTGCTTAGAAGAATGTTGTTTTAAAGGTATCGTGCCACATCCTAAGAAAATCTTTAGAGGTGCATTAGGTTTCTGCCTTAATCTACCAAGTGGGAATTGAACATCAGTTTAATTTTCAAAGATGTCCATTAAACGGTATATATATTCAAATGTATCAGCAAATTGAGTCCTCCAGTTACATTCTTATCATTGCATACTTTCACTTCGCTGCTCTGGAGCAAATCAGGGCAGCAGTAAAATTGCATCAAGCTGCTGAGATTCAGTTTCTGGCAAATGACCTTGCGGGGATGCAGACTCATTAGTCTGCCAAGACTGTGACCCAGATCCCCATTCCTCTTGTGTTGATTGGGTTCACCTAATTACATCAGCTGTCACCTGATTTCTGGTGACATCACAGGTTCACCTGACCTAAGCCCTGTGCTTGAAGCAGGTAATTAAGAAGAGCAGCAACTTGGAAAGACAAACTGGCAGAGACAGTTCAGTTTCTGTCTTCTCACAGGAATGTAGTTTTAGAATTATTCTGGAAGAAAGACTGCTCAACAAATGGCATGCTGCATTTTGCTTGGGCTTTTTTGCTCACTGGTCATAATGATTTTTAGAAACCTAACAAGAAAACAGTATCATCCTCTTCCCTTCCCTGCCCCCAGAATTTGAATGGATTTGTACATACATGAGCATCCACTAACTCCAGCTTCCTTCTGAGGGTGCCTGTCTAGCTTTCCTCAATACCTCCGGACATATGCTGGTATAGGAGTTTGGTGGTGGCCTCTGCTGTAGCTAGCCTGGTCTAGAGATTGAACCCTGATGGCCTGGAGACTTCCATCATTTAGCCAGTGTGTGTTCTTGTTGCTTTTCCACAGGTATGAGAAGGGTTGCACAGGGTCTACTGGGGGGAGGCTGCAGCCCCAGGAAATAAGACAGTACTTATGTTCTCAGATGTTGCACTCAACAGGGGTTAGGTTGGAACATTCTCATCTTGGGTATGTGAAAAGGCAACTTGAACCTTCAGAAGGGAGTTGTAATTTTTGACCTCAATTCAAAGTGTATCTTTCTCTTTTGCACAGCATAGATAGGCTCCCAGAAAAGTTTCTTCCTTTCTGTGAAAAGTGTGGAAATGCTTCAAGTCTTCGACTGCATTTGTTTCAGCCAGCCCTGTTTTTTTCACAACTTATCTGTGCTGGAGAAGAATAGTAAAAGCAACCCTGAGTTCCTCTCTACCTTACATTGACCTAGCCTGTAGGAAGCACATGCCAGGGAAAAAAAGGGGCAGCTGGGGAGCTCTCTTTCCTTCTGTGTCGGTTGAAGAGCAAGACAGTCCAACAAATTGGTATTTGCGATGTGTGAATTTCCATTTGCTATTCTTAGGTGTTTCTTTCCTTGCTTAGAAACAAACAGTTTATAAATTAAGCTTAAACATTTCTATTGGAATAAACTAATTTCTATTGGAATTGGAGTCCTTGTGGACAGCAGGATGACCATGAGCCAGCAATGTGCCTTTGTGGCCAAGAAGGCCAATGGCATCCTTGGCTGCATCAAGAAGAGCGTGGCCAGCAGGTCAAGGGAGGTCATCCTGCCCTGCTACTCTGCCCTGGTGAGACCCCATCCGGAGTACTGTGTCCTGTTCTGGGCTCACCAGTTGAAGAAGGACAGGGAACTGCTGGAGAGGGTACAACTAAGGGCCACAAAGATGATTAAGCGCCTGGAGCATCTCTCTTATGAGGAAAGTCTGAGGGACCAGATGGGGCTGGTCTTTTCTCGGTGCTGCCCAGTAACAGGACACGAGGAAATGGGCACAAACTTTAGTATAAGAAGTTCCACCTAAACATGAGGAGGAACTGCTTTGCTGTGAGAGTGGTAGAGCACTGGAACAGGCTGCCCAGAGAGGTGCTGGAGTCTCCTTCTCTGGAGACATTCAAAACCCGCCTGGACAAGTTTCTGTGTGATGTGCTCTAGGTAGACCCGCTCTGGTGGGGGGGCTGGACTAGATGATCTTCAGAGGTCCCTTCCAACCCCATATGATTCTATGAAACCTTGTAGCCACAAATAAGCATTTCCTCAAGCAAAATTCTATCTGAAATAAATGATGTCTTGTCAATAATTTAAAAGTCTTGCATTGATCTAGGAGATTAATAGGTTTTTCAGTTCCATAACTTTCTAGGTGGTATTTTTTTTATTTAAATGAATAGTAGAAGCTTTAATTATTGGGTTTGCAAGAGAGTAACCACTCTTAATTATTTTTTAATGTAAAGATGCACTGTAAACTGTAGTCAATTGGAGAATGGTCTTTGCAACCTGCCTTTTTTTATGAATGTCTTAGTGTTTAGTTCTGGAAATTATGAGTCTTATCCTCTTATCTTATGTCAATTTAGAGTACAGATTCTTGAAAAAATCAGTTGTCCAAATAAAGCTAGGAAGAATTATTTAACATGTATTTAATCTGCACAGTGGATTTATAAATTGATTTTCTGTACATCCATCAGGGTTAGTGGGATGATAGTGAAATGTGCGTGTGTTTCAGCCCAGTGTATATCTAGATTGCCAGCTGTGTGAGATCCATTTTTGCATTGTTTAAAATTGCACAGCGAGTTTTGGAGCATACTTCATTTAATCATTTTCAGTCTGAAAAAACAATCATTTTGCAGTGGCAAAAGTTTTAAAAGTGCTCTCGTCAAAGTTACCTTTTAGCTCTCAAATCTCATTTTTAAAGATGAGCTTTAATTCTGTTCTAAATGCTACTACTACTTTCATAAATAATACACATCCAGTGATGTGTTTACTGTAGTTGTGGCTGTCTTCATTTACAGTTTCACAAATGAAGTAGTTGGCAGAGGGAGAGGTCTGGATTCATAATGCAGGCATCGCTGTTTCTTTTGTACTAAGTACCAAGCCACAACACTGCCTATTTACTTCTAAGCCCCACAAACTGTTCTGGGACTCTGCCAGTCCATCTGACCAGTGAGCTCTCGTTAACTCTCGGCTGGGTCGGCTGCTTCCATTAGTGCTCGTTCTAATGCGGGCTGCACAGCCATCTGCAGCTGGCCATGGAGAGGGCGATTGCTGTGAACCACTGCCTGACTCAGGTAGAAAATTATTCGTTGACTGCAATGCACAATGTTGTTCACAACCCCAGCCCTCTAGACGACAGAGTCTTTATGTTGGTTTTTTTTTTTCTAATTTGACTCAGTGTCAGAGGAAGTATATACATGAAGAAAGAACTCCATACCGTAGTAGACAATGTGGAAGTTACTTGAAACTCTTGAGACAGATGATTTTAAAATGATTTTTCAGTATGTGTTTAATAGGACTTAAGAGTTATTTCCTTCGCTGTTTGATTTCTTTGAAGACGAGACCAAAGTTCTTGAGGCAAAATTTGGTTTAAGATATTATTTTCATCCTATTAGAAGTGGACAGGCCTAAAATTGTCAAATCATAGCTTCTTCTTGAATTTCCTCTTGCTGTGGAGAGTAGCTGGTTTGTTTATGCCTCAGAATGAAATGAAAAACGTCAGATGCTGTCTACTAGCACCATACTTTTTCTATTTTCACCAGCTAAAAAGATTTTATTAAAGGTCCTGGCTGCACATTATATTCTAGTATAGTATCTATTGTGTTTTAGTGTACGTCCTGGGTCTGTGTTACACAGTCTGCATTTACTTTGTACTCTTTGGCCCTTGAACTCCTTCATACAGAATGAAAATATTTCTAATGAGAACATAAGGTCAGTTGGCCAGCACTAGGGCTGCACTGGCTTTACTGAGCAAGCTCAATCCCATACAGTGGGAAGAAATGGCCCAAAATAGGTAATGTCAAAAGCTCTGATTCCCTGGGACCTGACACACGCTGTAGTTAGTCCTAGCTTGAGTGAGGCTCTGAAGTCCCAAGGAGCCCAACATCTCTGTCACGTAAGATACTCCTGGAGCTCTGCCAGGTGTGTAGTATGTCCTGTCTGGACTTTGGCTGCCTGAAGATTTCATGTATAAGCTATCGGGTCATATATATTTCCTGACCCATCCAAGTTTTGGGATAATGTTTTCTTTTCAGTAGAAAGCTTTATGTATTAAAGCTAAGAGGGCATTTTCTCCATAAATTGCATTGAAGAGAGAAGGCAAAAGTAAGCAAACTGAACCATAATTGTGCAGTTTTGGGCCCTACCTCCTGGTTTGAGGAAGGGGTTACTACTGTCATCTTCATGAGGTCATGAGCAGAGCCTTGCAACCAGCGCTAGTAGTTGGGCAAATATTGTCACCTCTAACCATCAGTACTGCGTAGGATAGCACAGTCTTCTTTCTTGTCCTCCTTCAGTGGTTCTACTTTGCTGCCACTGCCAATTTAATTCACTGCTTCATTTCTTTCTCTGTCAAAATACCCAAACTGCTGTACTTCGCATTAGTTGGCTAGTAATAAAGGAGCATGGCTGAGTTGGGGTACAAATGACAAATTTGAAGTTAACGTATTGTATACCACATGTGGATGGATGTTAACGAGCTCCCTGTTCTCCCAGCCATGTCACCTCTGTTTCAGTCATTAAATGACAAGGCTCCAAAAAAAAAATAATACATGGAGTACCAGCTATTTACTTTCTGCCCTCGGAGAAGATTAATCTGTATCCATCTTTGGGAGGAAATCAACCTGGATTAAATTTTACTTCAGCCTTATTTGTTAGCAAATTACAGCAGGTAGTGGTATTTTCAGGGTGAGGAGGGGCAGATCCTCCTGCCTGGAGCTGATGGCTGGTAACAGAGCTTGCGTGGGCCCTGTCACTCTGCCTGGGGCACCATGCCCATTGGGGTACTTTCCGTTTGCCCTGTGCGTTTGCTGCTTGTTAGCCCTTCAGAAGGGGGACTAGGCTGTGTGGCATGTTCTTCAATGCAGACAGGGCAATGCATACATGTCATGGTAATAGCAGAATTGTGATCTGAGCCTTTTTTTCTCCGTTTCATGCGCTCTGGGGCTGCCTCTGCTTTGATGGTGTTTGCTGGAGTTTAATGTCACAGAAAACAGGGCCTGGAAGCAGAGGCTGGGGGGTCCACCAGCAGCCTGGGCAGCTGTGAGAAGGGTTTAAAAGCAGAGAAGTAGCTTCCGTGTCTTGGTACCCCTGCTTGAGGGTCTGGCCTCTTATGTCTCATCATCTGCAAGGTAGGCAAGCACATGCAGGGTCAAATGCAGACATTGTTCCACCAAACTCTTCTTTCCCAGTCATTACTGACCTTGTGCAAAATGCTTTGGTGAGTTCACAGCCCTTCTGTGCTTTGCCTTGGCCTGAAACTCAGTGTTTCTGGAAAATCTGTTTTGTCACACAGCTGGTAAAAGTATTCGTTTTCTCTTTTTGGTTTGGTTTTGTCTGTGAGCCTGTTTGAATACAAATCGTGTTATTAACAGCTCATATTAATACCATTTGTGACTAACACATTATTTAAGATGAAGATAAGAGTAAACGATCATACATTCCCTACACAAATTATAATACAACTGTATTACATTATTTCCTTTGGTTAAGAGGTTTTATTACTATGAAACGATCATTATGACATACTACAAGTAAAGCCTAGTAATATGTAAAATAAGTTATACTCATTTTGATTCTCTTAAACTTGCATAGATACTGGGCACAATGTAGAATATAGCCCAAAGTGACAGATTTCATTCAGTGGTGGGAATTTAGTTTCGCACGATTTTTTCAAGATCACAATATCTCTATCATCTGGGTTTTTTTTTAAAAAAGGGGCAAGGGCCAGCTAGTAAAATCATAATGAATTAATAGTTTTTAAACCTTGGATGAATATATAAAGCAATTGCAGTGTGTTAGAGATGCTCTCAATCGTACCAGTATTCATCGTCTGCATAGGGGAAACTGTTGTATTCAAAATCAAAACGCAGCCTTTATGGTGTGCCTGCTTTAGATTTGCATCTATTGATCCATAGTACCCACACATCTCTTTACTCTTTTACATGTCTGCAATTAATCGATGACTTAGGTTTTGGCTCTGTTGCTTTTTTTTAAGCTTCCTCTTTCTTTGATATGAGGAAACTTTTGAGAAGCCCATTATGCAGTCTCCTGCACTCCACATGGAGATTTCTGAATAATTAGGGAAGATATTCAAATTAAGAACTTTTTCAAAGACAAACTCTATTTTAAAATTGTAACCCTTTGCTGTTGGTGTTAACCAGTTGTTGTATTTCAAAACACTATGTGTTCATTTGCATACATACAAAAGTATCTGTGAGAAAGACAGTGTATGGCATTTTCAAAGGCACAGATGGCAGCTAAGCAGTTCAGTCTTTCTTGGCCCGATACAGGACCAAATGTTCTGTCACAGCTGTGTGAATTAATAATGTAGCAGGAAAACTAACCAAATGTCATAAATGGGTCAGTTTTTGTTTCCAGGAGTCAAGTAGAAAAGAGAAGCCTCTTTATCTGTGTAAGTGCTGGACTACTGCTGTTTGCATTGTGCCCCCTTTGCTTCCTTCTGGTGTTATGGAGGAGGAGGTATGAGTTGGTGCAAACCATAGTTTTATCCACTTTCAGATCTCTTCCTGCTGATAAGATGGGTCAAGGGAGGTTGTAGTTAAATGATAATGATTCTATTAATTATAATGTTCTACACTATGTTATTTTAATGAGGAAAGACTTCAGATGGGAGTGTGAATTTGCTCAGCTGTAGCTGATGTCATATATTACCCTTCCTTGAAGAACAACCATGGCTAATAATTGTAAAGCAGCCTTGATTAGGGAAAGGGGCTAAATTTAGGAGGTGCTAAAAAGCATTCTGTGCTGCATGTGGCAAGTGAGTTTTATGAAGGTGCTTACAGACCAGCTTCCTTGAACATCACACAGCCCATTGCCTCTGCATGTCAGTTTTTTCTGCATGAAAGTTGAGGTGCAGGGGGAATAAGTGCAATTCATTATCATCTCCTAAATCTGCAAGAAGGGAAGCATATAAATATCTGAGATCTGATGATAGGAGACTGAGTACTACCCTTGTTTTGATTCTGAATATCTCTATTATAGTATCAGCTGTCATTTAGGGTGACGCATGTAAAATTCTGCTCTGTCATCTACATACTGTTTTAGGGATTAGAAATAAATTACAGCATTACAGGATTCAGTCCTGCAACGATTTGTGTGGAACATTTTGCTCTAATTCATAAGTGTTCTGAGGTCAATTGTGTCATTCTGTAGGAACAAAATTTACATTTGTTTTCCTTACTGGGAAATTATTCCAGGAAAAATAGTGAAGAGTATGGTAAGAAAGATTCTTAGTAAACAGCTCTCAGGTTTTGTTTTAAAAAAAGATAGCATAAGATAATATATTTTGATATTGTGGAAATGTGTTCGCATTCTTCACTCTTTTTAAAAACTCTGTTTCAATCTTTTTCTTAGAATGAAAATTGAAATTTGCAGTTTCATTCTGGAGCAGAAATCAGTGGCACAAAGTTTAATAATCCTTAAGTTACATACCTGTCCAGTTAACTCTTCCTCTCTCTACAACCACTTCTTACTTTTTGCTGGTCTCCTGTTCTCTCCCTGAGATGTCTGAAGCAAAGCAGGAGAATAAAGTAAATTATTAAAATAAAAAAAAAAAAGAAATGTTTTATCAGTGGCTAATACTACTCTCCTGAATGTTTCTTTAGCAGAAAGTTCAAGTGACTGAGCTGAATGAGTTGCTCCTGAAATTTGTGGTGTTGAGAAGAAATCAGTTTGACCTACTGAGTGGGTGCTGATCCTCACTGGGATTAGCAATCTATTCAAATGAGACTGATACACATTTCAGGATGGCTGAACTGCTTATAATTACTCTGTTGATGAGAAGTATGTAAATCACGGAGGAAAACCTTATGCTGTTTGCTTTCTATGATCTGTTTTGATTTTTTTTTTTTTTCTCATGGATGTACTTGAAACTACAAGAAAGGTAGAGCCTTTGAACAGAGACTTGCTGGCTGCGTTGGCTTCCAGGAGGACTCTCACTTCTGAACACAAGCGTAACTTGCCCTGCATCCCATACATCTTCTGTTCCTGCAAGCTCATGCCCTGTTTTCTGAGCTGGGAAAAATGCTCCAAATAGGAATCATCATTCCATTGGAAGGAAAATATAGAGGAGCCTGCTGTTGGCACAGAATTAGAGCCTTGCTCTAACTGAAAGTCTGATTTAATTTGAGAATAATGAAAACCTGAAACGGAAGTCACATTGCTTTCACTCAAATTCTGGATGAAATGGACCTTTTGAGATTGTAGTGGAAAGAGGAATGTTGTGAGTGGCTTTCCAGGTAGTGATGGTAACATTAAATATACATAAATGTGTTGATGGCTCAGAAAAAGAGAGAAACTTTACTGCTCCCCTTTACCACTGTGCTGATTCCTGTTGAGTGGATGGCCCTCTGCTACACAAGACAATTTTGATTTCAAGTGGACTGCTCACAAAGTTATCTACTGAGCATAAGTCAGCCTGGCTGGCAGTGTACTGGGTGCGCAGAATATAGGGCTAATTCTGCTCATGCATGCTTTTGATTCATTCAGCCCCAGAAATTTCAGTAGCGTTCTGATTTCTTTATGGTGCCAATTAGCGTTAGTGATAAATGAAAGCAGAGCAGCACTTAGCATCATGTCAACAATTTTTCAAAGATCAATTTCTAACACTTAGCAGTATCATCCAAACAGCAAATGTGACAGCTGTATAACTGCTCTAATTAAGTTTTTCAGACCAGGTGTGTAAAACCAAAAGCAAACCAACAAAAGTAAATACATTTTAATGAGTTATGTTCTTACTAGTCATCTGAGCTGAAATTTAAAAGTAACCTTTCTTTATTCTGGAATCTGTTTGATCCCCTCCTTATTTAATGTGGACATTTCTATTTTACATATTCAGCTGTTGCTGTTGAACCACATGTGATGGCACATACCCAGTGTCTGTCATATCTATATAATGGGGCAGAAACTCCTGCTAAAGGAGGAGTTTTAACTTTAAAGGACCGTGGATCCTTTACAAAAAATACCCCAGAATTCTGTAGAGAAAATAGCAGTAATGTCTGTTGTGATAGAGAATGAAGGCCCACTGAAATCCAGATTTTCCTTTAGAAAAGCACAATTATGCACTGGGAAAGGAAGGAGGGTGCTGATGAATCCAAAATCTTGTGCTTAGAAGCAGAGGAAGGTAATGAGTTGATATAGATGTGTCATGTTGTCTGTTGTTTTATGATTGCTGTGGAAAGACCCATTACAAAGTATGTGAGCAGCACCCTACCTAGACCTGGGAATGATTATGGAACAGATAATATGGATAAAAGAAGGAGTAACCCTTCTGAGTGCTCAAACCTTGGGGCTTGGCTTGTTAAGAAAATTCACGAGGAATTGTCAGGAGTTGTACACTGGGGTGGCAGGAGGATGGCATGTAAGGTCGAGTAGCAATGCATGTTCTCAGATAAGATGGAGTTCAGGTGCATGAATGTGCTGTTTGAGGTAGTTGTATATGCTAAAAAGAAAAGAGAAATAAAAGTACTGCAAAAATAATTCTTCTGGGAATGTATATTAGTCTCTTTGGCGGGTTGTGACAAATCTGTGTGAGCTGACAGACATAGTGACACAGAAAATCCTAAGTACCATATCGAACAATAGAGGTATTTATGTATAATGAGCCTCTTATGGTAGAGTATTCTTCATTATTTTTTGTCACATAAAGTTATTTGGGGGAAAAGGTAACGTTTTGGAACTTCATCTCTACTCAGAATTTTTACAGGCTTATAACAGGAGGGTACTTACTGCTAATTATTATCTAAACCAAATTGAGTGCTTTTGGAGGAAGGTTTGTAACGAAGCTGAGTTGTCAGTTACACTTAATACTAAAAACTCCTTTGTGGAAACATCTATAGGAAAAAGTGCTTTTTAAAGGATGTAGTGATTCGTGGGCTTTGGGTTTGTTTTTTTTTTAGTCACCTGAAATTTTCCCTGAATTTCTTATACTTCAGCTGAAAGTGTAAGAAAACCTTTCCTTGATAAATGAAAAATACAATGATGATATTGCTGTTTATTGAGTATCAGGTGTGTATTAGATGTACTTGAAAGCTGAATACAGCTTACACTCAAACAAGCATGCTTTCATTATCTTAGACTTTCCTGAATTATAGCTAGTCAGCTGTAAGCTTATGTTAAAGAGATTTTCTTTAATTTGGGATATGGTAAAACTCAGATCAATGAATGAGACAAAAAAGCATTTGAAAGCATAATCAACAGCTATTCTGGTGAGTGAAAAAAAAACAAACATAAGTTCATGCTCTTATATTTAACATCATATTATTAGATATACAATGAAGCCAGCTATATGAAATGCAAATTTTTAGAGCATGTACTTAGTAAATAATCTACTACTGTTTTCCTGTATTAGAATAATTAAAGGTTTTGATTTCTTTACTGGTACTTTTCCACATTGTCTTTGATTAGCTCTTTCTATAATTTAAATGTTTTTGTTCCTCAAATTAAGATGCAGTAATTATTGATTTTTCCACTGTTATTTTTGTATTAGTCAAGCATCTAATATGTACTTAGTGCTAACATAAGGAACATGAATCTTCTCTGAAGAGTTGACTGTAAAAAAGGTCTTGATCCTGAGAACACTGAATGATGCAGGTATCGCTTTGCAGATGAGTAATCCCTTCCTGACAAAGTGCTTCTTGGAATGTTTCCCTCTATTGGATTAAATGGAAACTTGCTTGTATATATTTGCCATGAGTCCTAAATGGGAAGTAAAAAGGCTAAATATTTGCATTTGTGTTACGTGTACTCTCTTTTCTTTCTTCTTAATTTAATTTGAGATGTCAGTCTGCAAGTGATTTTTTTTTTTTTTGGCATAGTCTGTCTACTGGATGTGGAGACTGAGAGGGATTTGGTTTGCGGGTTTCTTTGTGTTTTTTTATCGATTACAGTATTATTGTTTTCTTAATAATTCACAATATTGAATCCTGCAAATCTATTTAATGGCAAGAAATCGTAAGGAATGTTATGGTGAGCTTTCAGAAGATACAATGTCATTGTTGGATGCGGGTTGTCATGGCCAGCTATCCTGGAAGAGCTCAGATCTGCCAATCTGCTCCTGCATGCTCCCATCATCTCCCTTTGCTCAGGTACTGAAGCTCATCCAAACCCTCAGGGGGCAGTTCAGGAGCTAAACAGCAAAAAAATTGCATGTATAAGGTATCTCCTCTGCTCCTTGGACCAATCTGTTGCAGGTTCCCTGGCAAAAGGTAAGGGAAAGCAAGAGGGAAGGTGACGGAGCATGGGAACGCCTCTCAGTCGCCACAGGGTGTTAAAACGTCAAACTGTACCAATTTAATGATCATAAACTGAAGCAGTGGATGCTCATCAAGTGAAGCAGATGGTGTTATGCGATGAGGCATGGAGTTGTAAGGGGATGATGCTGTATTTAAGATGGGCTTCTGTTCTTAACTGTCTCAGACTAGCTGAGAGGCCTCAGAGAGAGCAGTTTCTCACCTCATTGCCAGTTTCTCCATTTGAAGTGGCAATAATACTGCCTGCTCATTGACAGCTGCTATTCAGGTGCTTAGATGTTCTCTGGTAGGGAGTGTTACGAAAGCAAAACCATAAAGTGCAGAACTCTAAATATGGAAAATTAGTAAAAGGCATGCTAATTTTCTGTAGTTCAGTGTTGCTTGGACCTATAGGCTTAAAAAAAAGGAGCTTTCCTTTTAATTAAAGTTAATGCTTCATTACTCCTGAGTAGATAAGAGCTCAATATGACAATATCATTGCTATTCAGAACTACCAGAATCTATTGCAAGTCATCTGTGAATCATCTCTAATTAACACAGTGCTCTATTACAGGGCTGTCTGAACAATGGCAGGCTATTCTTTGCAACCCTCTAAGCTAAAGTCTATTAGCTTTTCATTATCTTAATTACTTTTAATATTCTGGAAAAACTGTTTACAGGTTTTGCCTGTCAAAGGACTCTAAAAAAGTAAAGTTGCCATTGGAAAATTAAGTGCATGGTGTTTGCCTCCAAACTCCCAGAGAAGGATATGCAGATTCCCTGAAATACCTGGAAATCGAAGGTAACATGGAGTTTCTGTGCAATCTGCTTGCATGGGCTTTAGGCTCACTGTTCATTTTCAGCCAAGGTACCATCAGAACATGTGCTAGGTTTGAGAGGCAAGTAAAAGCAATGAAGAAGGCCAAATTATCTATGTTTCTGTTGAGAGCATGTTTACTACATGCCAGTGATTGGAAGACATTCAAATGTGGCTTTGTGATCTCCCTAAAGGACAAGTTACTGAGTCTGATAAGAGGTGAGGGAGAAAGGAAAAATAAATATTTATTTTCTGTACCTAGAAATTGTAAACTTTGAGCTGTTAATAGTGAGTTGTCTACATAGCCAGTGCTTATTAGCTTCACCATCCAACTGTCTCAGAGCGTTTAAAGAATTCAAGCCCAGTTGGATATGAATTCAACAGTCAGCATTTAATATATATAGAAAAAAATGGATTGTGAGGCTCTTGATTTAGAGATAATGCAGTGGAAAGGGTACTTATGGAAATGTTCATGAGGAATGCATTTACCACTAAGCATAGAGGGTCTGACCTGCTTAGGCAGTGACCCTTTGGTCATTGAAGGCTTGGGGCAGCTGCATATCCAGTGTCACCCCTTTGGTAGCTGCCAGCATCAGGATGTGTACATAAGTTGATCTTGTATTTTCCAACCTGTATTTGCTAAATCGCTATGCTATAGTTCACAGGTGTTTCTTTCTCTTTCTGAGGGCACATGAATCTTTTAGGTACCTTTTCTTCCTTTTCCCTCCTTGTACCTCTTAAAGGTTGATTGTTGGTGTCTTCTTGTGGCTACAGAAGATAAGTTAGGCTGGGGGGGGGACAATGAAGACAAGGCTGGTTTTATTTTCAGTGGAAAGGGGGGACAGTATGATTATTAGATTTGAGAGACTAAGTGCCAATAGTTTAGAAAATGTAGTTTGGGTGATGAAAGTAATTAAAACAACATTAGTGTGGTACTGTAACTCAAAAGACCAATAACAAAAAAGGAAGTTTACAACCAGGATAACTGAAATAAGAGCATTCTATAAATTTCATATTTTCTTGTTAATAGTTTGACACATGTCATTTTGCTGCTGGCAGGCCTAACATTCCCGAGAGTAGGAACAGAGGAATGATGAGTGACATAGTGGCTGTGGCTGCTTTGTGCACTCCAGTAGTTGAAAAGGTAGGATGTTTGGGAAGGGGTTGTAGTTTGGGAAGGGGTTGTAGAAAGATGAAGAAATCACACAGTAGAGCCTGTATGAGAAGTGTAGTATGAGAAGTGCCTGATATCCCATGTATATTATCTGAAAACATAACCACAGAGGAAATAAGAAAACTCCAGCAAAGTCATGCAAATGTCTGGAGATATGCCAGGATTTAGTTAAGAGATTGGTATTATCTAACTTGAACAGCAGCGCCTTCAAAATCATGACACAGAAAATTGTCTTACCATATCATTTATACAGTCACATAACTGTAGGAAAATTCTCATTAAAGGACGCCAAATTGAGATTGAATCCAAGGAAACACAGTGAGCTTGCTGCCAGAAGGTGTTAGCAGCAAGTGCCCCATTATGCTGAAAAATTACTGGGGGAACCGCAGTTTATTTCAAAACTGTTTTTTAAGCTATCCCTCAGGATATAGATGAATGCACATGAGTTTCAAGAAAGCATGCCATCATGTCTAGTAGATGCTACATAAGTGGCTAGGTGAATTCTTTTTTCCTTTTTTTTTTTTTTCTTTTTTAATAAAAAACCATTACTTACTGGTCAACTTACTGAGTTGTAAGGAACTTTAATCAATTCAAGAAATCCCATTTATCCTTGATGACTACTTAAAATAATGCAGGTAGTGTTTCCAGAACTTTATTTCTTATCATGAATGCATAAAGGTTAGCAGCAACAATTTCTGTTTCAGGAGCAATTGCTTTATGTCTGTCTTGATACTTTAATGCTGCATGGAGGAAAGCAATGCTGCTGTTGCTATTATTCACAGTAGTGTATGTTTGAGTTCTGATGCAGAGTTGCTTGGAGATAAGAAAGATTTGGGCTGCTTCATGTCTACTGGAATTGAGCAATCTGGTGAAAAATGCATATTCAAATGAAAGTAATAGATACAACTAGTTAAATGCTTCTGTAAAGTAAACGGGCTTATGTACTTTTAAATGAGAAATGCTGAAGTAATTAAAATCTGAACTTTTTTACGTCAACTTTGATGACAGTCATTGTAGAGAAAAAGTGAATGACTTCACTTTGGATTTTTTTTAATTTGAGTAGAATTTAAACTTTTGAGGTTTACATCTATTTAAAGCAGTTTTTATTAAAATATAAATAATGACACCTTATTATTTTGTGACTAGTATAATAACGCATGCATCCCTGCTATTGACAAGTGTTGTGACAATATTTATTTTTTTTTAATTTAAAAATAACTGTGGGTCACAGTTCCTTATTGCTAATAAATTTATTTCATCTTAAGTTATCCATTTTGCGGAAACCTAAGTCAAGAGGTTGTTGAAAAACTGGAAAGGGTTACCAAGATGTCCAGGTCCTAGAGTACTTTCTTTAAAAGGAGAAGTTAAGGGAGCTGGGTTTGTATAGCAAAGAAGATGCTCAGGGGTGGTATAAGAGCCATCTACATCTTTGTGAAGGATGGCCAGAAGTCAAAGGTGCCAAACTCTTCTTGGTAACACTAGACGAGATCATTTTGGTCAGTGGTTACAACTGCCAGCGAGGGAGGATCAGGTTGGAGATCAGAAAAAAACTTCTTCACCTAGAAGGTAGAGTAGCACTGGAGTGGGTTACCCAGCAATACTCCAGAGTCTTCATCCGCGAAAGTTCAAGACTTAGCTAGAAAAAGTCATAGCTGACCTGATCTACTGCTGATGATGGCCCTGCTTTGAGCAAGAGACTGGGCTAAGGACCTGCAGATGTCCCTTTTTACTTACATTTACATGCTTTCTATTATATTGTGTAATAATGAAGTAATTAAGAATATTCAATAGTAGAAGAGAATATGCAAGCCATTTAAGAAATGTTCTCAGAGTTTTTCTGAAACTTGACAGGAAATTTTGAGAAAGTCGTCTTTGTCTGCCAAGTTGTGCATATTTTCTGGGGATGCTAAGTTTTAACCATCTGTAAATCACAGCGCTCTGAGACACAAGTTTTAAAACTTTGAGGTATTAAAAGTGCTTTAAGAACATTTATCTTAGAAATATTAGATGGTGGTATTTATCCCATGATTGCTTTGTTTTGTTCCTTTTAAAATCAAAAGCCTGATGAAGTATCCAAGCAAAACTCAAAGGTTAGGATTAAATTCAGATTATGCATTAATGGTTCTGAGGGGGAAATTAATAAATTCCAAGGTAATGGTATGCTTAAAATACCATTTTAAGCATAAAATACCTTATTTATCAAGGGAAGAAATATACTCTTAAGGCATATGACCAAAGTTAATTTTGACCGCTGATTCCAAAAGGCAGAAAATTAAAAAACCCATTAAAAAACTAACAAACAAAAAACCCCAGATAACCAAAGCATTTCTTAATGCTCCAGAAAATTCAGGACCTGATAGAAGAACTCAGTTGTACAGAAAAGGTCAGAATACTTAGCTGGTGTGGTAATTCAATTAACTAATGACTTCAGTGCAGGATTATTAAGCATATTCCTGTCCTGGGGCAACCCTGAAAGAAGAAAAGGGAGATGGCCTGTCTGCTGCAATACTTGCTTTCTGAATTTGAGAGCTTTTTTCCTTTTTTATTTTTTTTTTTAATTTATTTCCTCTGTATCCCTTGAAATCCTTCCCTTTCTTTTCTAACCCACTCTCTGGAGGATCCATGACTAGATAAAACTAGTCTAATGCTCTATGGTTATGGTGAGTGACTCTACAGCTCCACAGAACAAGAACTAGCATTATCAAGCAACCTCGTTTTTCTTATTGTGCTTTCCAAATTGGCAGCATAAAAAGCTTTTCTTTGTCCCCCATTACTTCTTATCTCCCATGTGTCTGAGAATGTAGGTTATTATTTGGAACTCTCTCATAAAGGGAATTGGGAGAGAGAAGCATGTGAAAGGTCTGCAGACAAAAAGGTTGTCGAGTGCCTGATTTGCTTCTATTCTGTCAATCCTTTTTTCAAAACTTGGTCTCATCCTCCTACCTCTTATTTTCCAACTACTGCTTGGCATTCTTGCCTGTTGAATGAGCATTAAAAAAAGCAGCCGTGTGTTCACTCAGTGTACTTAAAGTAGCCTGAGATAGAAACATGCCTTTGCCCCAAGTGAGCATATGAAGTAATTCATAGTAATAAATGCTGCTTTAGAGTTGTAAAAAGTCTTCATAGGTCCAGTAGAGCCACCTCCCAGCCTGTGTGAAGTGAAGGAAGGAACCTTAGGTCCAGTTACAAATTACAGGTATGTCATTAACATTGCAAATATTTAACAATGTTCTGGTTATAGAGGTATTTCTAGCTGCATGTTAAAGATTTTGTCAAAATCCCAAAATCTCAAGACTGTCTTTTAAAGCTATTTAAAATACTATTTAAAAAGTTACATTTGAGGTGGTTTTGAATACTTACCAGCCTGTATTGAGTACAGCATGCAATCTTCAGCTTTCCCAGCCCTGCCCTCCAACTGAAAGGATGTAAATTTTTCAAATGAAAGGGAAGGCAACATATACTGCCCAGAGAAACATATAGAGCATCAAAGAAGGCATTGCTGTCAGAGGTCTCAAATGAGTGATCTTGAGACTGTTTTGGCTTAATATTTTTATAAATAGCATCAAAATCAAAGCTAAGGAAGAAAATGAAATTGACAATAACACAAAATTAGGAAGTGCTTGCAATACAGGGATTTGCAACTTTGTATAAGAAAAGCAGTTGATGCTTATTTCTGCAGTACTAAAGTAGAATGAAAATTTTTAAATCACTGGGCCAAATCAGGTACTGAAGAAAGGCATTTGTCTCGCTATAGCTGCCTATAGTTAGACATCTAATCAGATATAATTGCCTAGGCTCCTTTTGCAGTGAATGTAAAGGCATTCCAGGAGATAACTGACTCCTCTTACCCTGTGCGCTTCAAAGGATCCAAAGAGGGGATCTTGGAGCTTTCTGTCTCTCTCTATTGAGTACAGAACAGGTGCAGAAACCTTGGTTAGAATACAGTGAGGAAGACTGGCTTTGTATCCTGCCCAGTTAGAGGGCAACAGTGAAGCAAAATCTGAAATGGTCATAGAAAAATTGAGGAAAGTCCTGAAGTACAACTTGTGATGAAGAACTTCTAATTAATGCTACTACTGAGGCTCTGATAAAACCTCTTCTGTTCATGGCAGATGACTGTACATATGAACAAGTCTAGAACAAGGTTGTCTATTGGAACATGGGCATGGAGAGATGGTTGAGTGAGGGTCGGCTAAAAGAGCCCATTCTCTTTTATCACAGCCAAAACAAGACTGGGAAGAGATATGATGACCCTTTAAAAAAAAAATAAATTTGCTTCTAGGTAGGGAAAAGAAATAAGTTAAAGAATGGTGCTGGCATAGGAGCAAAGGTTTATAAATTGGCCATGGTGCGTCTAGGCCAGGTGCTACAGTGAGGAGGAGGGTAAGTTTCTAGACAGCCTCCCAAAGGGAGTTGTCTGGAAGCTTAACTAATTGTGTGATGGCATTAAACCAAGTTTATAAGAGTTCAAGCAATTCAGATGTTAATTGTCTGCCTGTGATTACATCCATGTCGCATTTGATAGTGGTTCTCAAATTCACTGGGCAGTGTGCATCAAACACATCCATACTGTAGAGCTCAGGTCATGCTGCTTGCATTCACACTGGTGTCTCAGACCAGTAATACCTAACCTGTACTCAGCTTCTGCTTTTGCTAGCATACATCTGAGTTATGTGCAGAGATTTGTATAAGGGTATGTTTATGCGTTCAGTTATACAGATGATGGAATAGCCTGACAAGCAGCTACAGATTAGATCAGACAAATGCCAGAAAATGTTATTCAGAAAATCAATTAGCGTGGAGGCAGTTAACACGCTGTAACCAACAGTTTTAGTTCTGCACTACACTTCCAGTGGGGAGCCTAGTCAGTGGGTTCTTGGCTTTCCCGGTGCGTGGACTCAGCACTGCAGCTATAAGTTACTCTCTCTCACCCTTTGGGATCTTCTTCGTTTTAAACAAGTTCAGAGTCATTTATAGATTCAACATTTTGGAAAGCATATAATGGCAACGCATGATTCCAGTTCTTGTCTGGCTTTAACCAATCCACTACTGCTAGTTGTATGAGAGAGGTAAATACTTCAGGACATTTAAAAATGCTCTTTCCATACCAGAGCTGTTCTCTTAATCTTCACCCCAATCTAAAGGATAGTTTGATGTGGCTATCTCAGTGATTCCAGTTCTGCTGGGCCAGGCAGCAGCAACGTGCCACTTTCGTATTTGGAATGCGGGCAGTTTGTGTTGGCATAACCTGCCAATGAAGGGGGTAGAGCCATCTCATAAGCACACATTCCTGCCCTCATCTCAGAAACAAATATGGGGTTCACCTAATTTTAATTTGGACCAGTCCTCCAGTTTGGTTCACCCTGTGGCTGTGGGAATACTTGTGCCAACAGATGATAGGAAGGAAATGGTGGCCTGCAGATGGTAGAGTGAGGCCACGAGTGATGGCTTATGCCAAGACTATCATTGTCCTTCTGAGCAGCCAAGATATTTTTGTCTAAAACACAACAAACCTCCCTGCAGCCACCAAAGCTACTACTAGCCCTCTGAGAAACAGGTGGTATTAGCTCCACTCCTCCTTCACATTAAGAATTTATTTCATTTCCTGTTTTCCGGCATCCCTTACAGCTGCACCCATCTTGCAGCAGGTTAACTGGGCCAGGGCAGAGAGTTGTATTTTCTTCTGCAATGAAATCTGATGTTTCTCATGTATTGCCATGTCTCCAGAAGTCGGTCAGGTGTGCTAGGAGACATCCAATAATACTGCAAAAATCAGTCATGTTGCTAAAAGGATTTCTCTCTGTCTTTCTGTTACCAGCTTAAGTGCTGCTACATGACAGGTATAGTCCCCTGAATGTCCTTTTCTGATTCCCCCTCTCTCATATTTCTTCTTGTATGTTTTTGGATCTTCTGAATTCCAAAGAAGTGCCATAAAATAGTCCCTAAAAAATCAGGTATCAGAAAGCAATCCTTCTCTCTTCAAGCGCAATTTCTGTGGTTGTGTTGGGGTTTTTTGGGTTTGTTTTTTCAATTGTTGTTTCAGCTTTCTTGAGTTAATAGGGATGAAGGTAAGAAGTAATGAGTCATGCATTTGAAGAGAAGATCTGAGGAAATGGAAGTGCGAAAGGAGATGAGGAGAGAACTTGTGAGTGAAGCAAGGGAGGAAAGATGATGTTTTATGTTAAGAACAGTAGAATCATAGTGATAAATTAAGCAGTTTTCAGTTCTGAAGATGTAGAGTTGAAAGGTTCTGCTGTGTCTTTTAAAATGGTTCGTGATGGCCTTGCTTGTGCGTGTTTTCTGGGCAGCCCAACCAGAGCAAGCTGCCCTTGAAAAGCTCTTTGGAAGATTGAAAAAATGTGATGTCGTCTGATGCATACAGCCCAGGGCATGTGGATGTTTTGTAGCTCTAAAAACGCTTCATCATGTCACAAATCTCAGAGTAGATGCTAACGTAGTAATTTTGATAGTACTATTCCCACCTCTTTCTCAGTTTCTGGTGTTAGGAAATCCTGATGCTGATTTTTTAGCTTGATGATATAAAGCGGATGGCAAATTAATTTAATATTGGTTTTAATTTGTTATCAGTAAAATGGTACCTTGGGCTATATTGTTCTAGGTGAATAAGAAATTATTATGTGGTTTTGTAAAAATCAAATGGAATCTAATCTAACTAACTTTTTGAAGGTTAAAATGATTTCGCATGGCTTCTTTTCAGTTTCATACTTCCTGCGTAGCTGTATTAGAGACAGAAAGAGGAGGTGTATCACACTTTAGACTTTTTTTTCCCCCCTCTGTTTGTTTCTTCGGCTTCTATTTCAAAAATAGGCAAGAAGAGCTCTGCCTGTAATCTGGAGTTAAGTACTGTTGTTACAGTAATTTAAAGCAGTCCTTCAAAATTTGTCCAAAAAGAAATATAAATCCAACAAGAAGGGAGCCAATGCTAAAGATTTCAAGAGTGACTACTGATCGTTTTTTATTTATGAATCTCGCTTTTGTGGTGTCTAACATGGGGTAGGTGTTTATACAGCCTTAAGCCTGATTTTCAGTGACTCTTAAGTGTGTAATATATTTTGAAAATAACCCATGTGTCATTTGCCCTGCTAGATGTAACACCTGCCAAGGTAAATTTGCATGGCTCATCGTTTCATTCTTTTTTGACATTACTCAGAGTTAATCTGTTTCTGTAAACAAAACTAGTAAATATGTGCCAGGCTTAGACTGAAATTTTGGCTGTGAGCACATAGTAAAGAACATTGTATTTACTCTGACAGAGCTCTCATGCAGTGGTGGAGCACTCCAGCCCTATTTTATAGAAGGAGATTTGAAACAGAGATGTGACTAAACTGCAGTGCCAGGGTCCTGAGTTTACAGAACTACATCTTAAAATCAGGGACCTCGCTGGAGTGCGCTCTGGCTCCTAAAAATACATGGATTTTCTTCACTGGGGACATGATATGCCAGTAGGAAAGAATAAAAGAAAAACAGTGTAATCTGTGTCTCCATTCTAATAGAGAATACAGATGTAGCTGGGTTTTGTACACACCCTGGAGCTAGACATAGCCACAGAGCTTAAGGTTCTTCAAAGTCATACCAAATAGTCTCAGATACAGGAGGATATTACTTGAGGTCACTCAGCTCAACTTAATATGATCTTTTTGTCTACCTAGTTTACTTTTGTACCTTGGCATGTACTTTTATTAGCTAATCAAAGGGGAGAAAATTGCCTAAAATCGATACTTTCCTGAATAAAAGTTTACATGCCCTGTTCTACACTTGCCTCTCTTGGGATTTCAACAGCAAACAGTAGTCTGGCTTTTTTTGCTTACTGCAGTGTCAGTTTGGTCTGACAGTGATTATTAAAAGTAAAATCAGGGGTTTCAGTAAATGTTCCACGTGCTATTTCTCCTGTTAGGTGTATTGTGTCTTTCAGACCTATCAAAGTAAATTTGCCTATAAACAGATTTCTAATGATTGCATTCCTTTTTAGTATTGTTCCTGGCTAGTCTGAATAAACAGTAAACATATGCTGTGCATAATGAAATTCTTCCATCTGATTTTGTATTGTGTAATGTATAAATATTCATGTGATAAGACTGTTCATATTTCAGTAACCAAGAAGAATCCTTCTTTCTAGAAAACATCTAGTCTGTTATAAGAGAACAGTATGATTTTCTGCTTACTATCCAAAGGCAAGAAAGCAGAATGGTATCTTCAGCGATATCCTTCAACCATGTTGGAGTAGAACTTTACATAATATAAAGGAGGCTGGGTTTTGGGGTTCTTTGTCTTACAATTCTATCTAAGCCACCAAAAGCCAGCGAGACCAGTACACAGTATTAGACAAGAAACTAAAAATCTGAGTGATATCACTAAAGAGAAAAAAAGAAAATTGAAGCTGACACTCTTCCTGGCCTGTTTTCAACACAGATTACTAGACAACCTGATCTCCATTCTAGAAGTCCACAGCCAACTGACATGTATGTGGCCAGTGATGCTGTTGCACATTCACGTGAGTCTATAAGTGGTGAAGCACATATGGGAGCAGTCAATACAGCAGTTGTGATGCTTGCCAATATGATGTTCAAGCACTAACACAAGATGCTTTTGTGAGAGTTAAAACGTCTGTCATCTGATGAAAACTCAAATCTTGTTATCTTGTCTTGGAGCTATTATTTCTGTGGCAGTCACTGTTCTCCATGCACAAATAAGAGCAAGTCATATGTCCTCATAATGCTCCCTGTTGGATATCTCTGAAAGTAACACCACTCTATCATCAGGTAGTATCAGGTAGCGGGTGTTTAGGGGGGGATTGAGGAAATAGATTTTTAGGGAACTGAGGAAGTAGACCTCTTCTGCACCAGCAGGACATATATAGAAATGGTTTGTCCTCTTAGTGCTATTAAGTAAAGTTTTTTAATTCCAAGTGATGAAGTAGTCTGTTGGAGAGAAAAGTACAGAAGACTTTCCATCTAAGCTACTTGGATCCCTGCAAAATATCAATTTCAAATCTACCAAAAACTTATTTCAGTGACCAGTTTTAGGAACATTTAAAGCTGTTGAATGGAATCCACTGATCAGAATATCACTATGTCAAGCAAAACTGGTCTTTTCAAAGCAAGTCATTCTCTCAAGGGATCGCTGCACTTGTATTTACACTAGTCACCTTTCCTATGCTTGCCAGTGTGTTGGTTAATGCTTTTAGCAAATAAGGAATTACATATATGGATATAATAACCCCTGCCTTTGCCCAGGGTCCCAAGGCCTTGAGACTACAAGTGCAAGATTAAAAAGGTATTGTAGGCCTGTTACATTGCTCTTTTGAAGTAAAGATGGTGGCCAAGGAGTTAGCATCCTGCTGGTTCCTCAGGCAGTTAGACGAGATGTATGACTTCACTTTCTCCTTCCTTCTCAGCAGTGATTTTAATTTGCAAAATGGCTGAAGGTGCCTGCACTTCTATTAGAAACTACTTGTAGTTTGTGTATGGAAAAGGCTGAAAATTACTGAAGCTTATGATGCACAGACAGGAGCAGGAGGAGGTGAGAGAAGGGAGAATAAGCACTTTCTTTCTTGCCTATTCCCTTACATTCCCATCTAGCCAACATTGCTGATCACTTATCGCTGCTGGTGAGAAGAACGTCTGAGGTGGCAAGTTGCTGCCTGTATTCCACAGTGCTGGCAGGGCAGAGCACCTTTTTTTTGAGAGAGAGAAAACTCCAGTCAAGTAAGTGGCTTGCTAAACTGGACAAGGTATTATCTAGGTGCGACATCTAGAAAGGCTGGTACACATGTCTGAAGAGATTGAAGCCTGTCATTTCTTCGGGCAAAGCCCATCATGTCTTTTTAAAGAAACATCCATTAAAAAAAAATAACTACCTCACTTGTTCATTTAGGAAACAAAAGCTATGTGGAAGTTTGTCCAGCATTCAAGATCAGGAAACAGCAATTACTGAGAGAGTCATGTGCTATCTAATCACCAGGGGGAAAGTGTTGTTCCATATTTTGCTCATTGATGTCTCTTGGAAACAGCTGCTCTTGCTCCTGATTTTCTTTAATGAGACTATAAATGGTACCGTGTAATTCACCTTTTCTGTAGCATTTTCTCTTGGGCCTCTATTTTGGGAGTCTTATTTTCCTTTTCTCTGTGTGCCATATTATGCTAATCTTATTTGTTCTGTCTCTACTGTCTGTGCCTCTGATGCTTTCTTACTTCTCTCTGATTTTCTGATGAACTTATTGAAGAAGGATATATAATACTCATTGTACTTACAGGGAAGGTACTATCAACTGGTAGGTTTTTACTTTGACAGTTACCATTAAATTTCCTCAAGAAGCAAAGTCATTCTGAGTTTGCTCATAAATTGTTGATTCACATTAAAAAAAACACAAGGTCTATCCTGAAAATAGGGCCTGATGTGTTCTGTAATACAGTAATACAAAATTTCTCTCAACAATTTTATTATCCAGCCTGTGGTTTGTGGTAGATGTCTTGGACTTCAGTGTTCTTTCATGCAAACAATTAGCTCAAGTTATTTTGTTTCTTCAGAAACTGATGACTCATTGATGATGGCATCCTCCTTGCTTGTGTTCTGTGCAGGCTTCTTCACTGCCCCATGTGAACTTCCTAAGTCTGGGTTTTTCAGTCTGTTACTACTGTTGGTATGGTTCATCTGTGCATGTGAGGAATGGACCTTTGGCTTTCATTGGATCTTAATTGGGTATTCTCCATTTGTCTTTTAAAAATTGGACCTGAGCTGTGCTATATCTGATTTCAAGTGGTTTCTGATGGAGAGTTTGTCTTGAATCCTGGTTTTGGGTGCTTTGTTATTTTTTTAAGCCCTCTTCCAGTTGAAGTAAACTTTGTTTTACTATTGAGCTTGCTGGGAAGAGGAACAGTCATGGTCTTCTGTTTGTTTATGTTATGTTACAGCAAGTATGTTTCTAGTTTTAAAAAGTATATTTTAGAATACAGAGTATTGCTCCTTGATGCCAGTGTGTCATATACCACTTCCACCAGTTTTGTTGTTTATTCTTGTCTGCAACAGGGACATTTGGTGGATTACTTTTTCCATTGAGTTCCTCAGCAGTTAAAATTGCTCAGAGGGGAGGTGATAAATAATTTACAGCCATGAATTTCCAAGTGCAATGAATTTTTTACGTTGTAGGGTTGATCTGACCGTTGTATGTTTATAAATATAAGGAATGTTCCAATTCAATCTAATATATTTTTTGGCTTGTACATTTTTATTAGAGATATTGGGAAAAATGGATATTGTCTAATTGGAAGTCAATTTTGAGTTGATGTTTTTTGAAGCCTCTTCTCACTTGTTTTTCTGAAGCAAATTTAAGTTTCATGTCTTGAAGCATACCACGTCAACAGAACTGTAGTAGAATTTGTTCATCAGACTTCTATCTCTATGATTTAGCTTTAAATGCTTATCTATTTTATTTTCTTTTTGTATTTATACTTCTTTAATGTACATTTTTGCAACTCAGTTGCTTTTGATTTTTATGCTTGGAAGGTATGCTCAGCAATATCTCTATTGCTCTGCTGCCCAATAAGTGAAGAGCGATGTCCTGGCACTGGTGGTTGGTTGTCTTTCTGCATTTAATCACTAATCACTGGTTTAAAGTATGTGGAGTGAGAAAGCAAAGAGATCATCCCTATTTGTATACCTGTGTCTTGGCAGGGATGCAAGAGACTCACTCTCTAGTCTGGGCATGCTGTTCATCTTGTAGTCTAACCTTTAGCATCAAAGGGTAACTTTTTCTCTGATGTTTGCAATAAATTGCCAATACATTGTAACTGATTATTTTGGGGGAAGGGGAGATAGGGAGGAAGGGAGGAGAGGGCACGGTAAAGAACAAAATTCTGAATGTAATATGTGTACCGGATAATTGGTATTAAGCTCATAGAATCATAGAATTGTCTTGGTAGAAAGGGACTTACCATCTAGTCCAACCATCAACCTAACTGTGATAAAAAACCATCACCAAACCAAGTCTCGAAGCATTATGTCTACCTGTCTTTGGGATACCTCCAGGGATGGTCCCTCAGCCTCTTCCCTGGGCAGCACAAACCAAAGTAGAGCCTGCGTGATCTTCTTGGACGTTTGTTACAAAGCAGGTATGTTTAATGGTGACTGCATGTCCTTGTATGTGAAAGCACTTTGTGCATAAAGGGAGGGTAAGGCTGTGATAAATCTGCTGGTATCAGGAGTAACAGGCACTCACGTACAGCTTTTTGTAACACACCCGCTGTGTATTCAAAGCTGGGATATCACCATCTCCTCTGCTTTAATAGAGATGTTGGTGTCTGGGGGGGGGGGTGGTTCTGCTCTGTCTGTGATGGGAAGGGTTCAGGGAGCTACCCTGAACTTGTCTGACTGCTGTGTAAACCTCAAGTGGGTTACACAGGTAGGAATGCCTGTGGCTGCCAAAAGCCTTTGTCAGCAGGAAGAAGTCTGTCCCAGCTGGTGTCAGGGCACCTCTCTGCCAGGCAGGGGAAGCAGCAGCAGCCCTGAGGCGTGGGAGGGAAGGGAAGAAGGAGGGAGGGAGGTCAGATAGTCACGTGAGTGCCTGGGGCTTTTCTGCCACTTAAGATTTTACTGCTGCAAGGTCCTGAGGAGACACGGCTGCATCAGCAAATAATTTTGGCGTTGCCAGTTGTACCAACCAAATTGCTTTGAACCAAATTCTTTTGCTTGTGGAAAAGGTTTTTGATGTAATTTATACCTTTGCTGGGTCAGTTGCTTTCCCTCCAAGATTTTTAGGCAGGAACCAACACAACTGTAGTGGCAAAGGACTCCTACGCATGACATGGCTTACACCAGGGCAGCACCTTGAAAGCAACCACAGAAGATACACTTTTGTTGCAAAACGAGAGAAACAGAGAAAGAATCAGAGGGAGGCACTGGGAAGAGAAAGGGATAAAGCAGACTGCCATTGTGCTACAGTTATCTTAGGGTGGAGGAGACAGCAGTGGTCCAGACAGAGAAGAGTCAGAGGCAGTAGGAGATTACAGACCCAAGTGCTGATGGTAGCCTTTCCAATCTGACCTCTTTTTAGACGAAAGCATAAATTCCTTTCTCTTTTTTTTTTTTTTTTTAACGCATAAATTCCTTTCTTTTTTTCTCTTTTTTTTCTTTTTTTTTTTTTTTAATGGTTTTACAGGTACATATAGATTGTGCTGAGCTTTGACAGAATAGAGGGACCGAGAAGCTGTGAACAAAGCAGGTAGTGACAGGCATGACTGGCCAATGTTGTTCACAGAAGAGTCCAGACGTGCAATTAAAGCAAAACACGTGTCTCCTTTTTAGAGCAGATTGACTGGAGTGGTATTGTCATTTAACCTCCAAGAGTCTTCTCTTGGAGGCTGTAGTGGTGTCAGCTCTCCCTGGGCTTATATATCTGAGTCATTAATAAGTCATCAGAGTCATTCACTTTCCATATGAGGTTATGGGAGAAAGGCATGTCTGGGTGCTCCGTGGTAGTCAGAAGGGAAAGGCTGCCAAGGACAAGGAGCACAAGCTGTGTGTAGCAGGCAGAAAAAGCTCTTCAGTCTCTGGATCACACTGAGATTCATTAGTTTTTGAAGAAAAGCTGAAAAATGCGATTATGCTGGGGGCGGGGGGGGCAGCTGTAAATCTTCATGCTTCCAGTATAGTGAGCAGCTCAAAATTACAGCCTGTAAATAGATGTACATATTTAACCTCTTAGAAGGGCTGAAGCTCCCTGCTGTAGTACAGTAAGAATAGTAATACTTACCATTTAGATTGTGCTTTCTATTTTCAGAACTGTGCCAGCGCTAGGTATTTCAGTGTAAAGCGGGCTGATAATCTGTGAACAGGATTTTTAGCGTTTTGATTTTGGGCAGGGCAGGGGCTGGGGTGGGGGAAACGTTATTTTGTATAGTCCTCAGAATAAAAGGAGGTTCAGACCCTTCTGCTCCGGCAGTGGGTTTATGGCGTCTTTCAGCTTTCTCCCAGGAGAGACTCCTGTGCGGGAGCTGATTTCTTCTCGGATCTGACCACTGTAGCCCTCAGTAATTATAGCAGCGTTGAAATTCTGAGCTAAAAACAGAAGTGCAGCATGTGCCTATTCCCCATGTGATTCGGCAACCAGGAAATTGAAAGAGCCTGACCGAGGAGGGAGAGGGGAGCGCAGAGCAATAGACACATCTCATATTTATCTCCAACCTGCTCCGCCTGGGACGCAGGAGCTGTCATCTGCCGGAGCTGATTATGCATGCAGCCACAGCAGAGCCTGATTGGGTGTAGTAGGACCTAAGGCGAGGGGGAGAGGGAGCTGAGAGAGAGAGTTGGGCTCGCCGCACCAAAATGTAAACACTGGGAAGCGAGAGGGAGTCGAACGCCTTTATGCTCCCAACTGCCCGCAGCAGCCTCCCATGGCTCCGGACCCCTTCCACACCTAGCTGTGCCCGGCTGGATGAGCAGAAGCGGGGACTCCGGAGGATCTCCTGCCCGTGGATATAAATCGGGGGCCGCCGGGATGCGCTAGCTTTCTCCGCAGCTCCTTCGTGCTCCGCGCCGCAGCTGGGACGGGGCGATGGACATGAGCATGAAGAAGTTCACAGTGCGCCGGTTCTTCTCCGTCTATCTCCGCAAGAAGTCTCGGTCAAAGAGCTCGAGCCTAAGTAGATTTGAGGTAAAATTCACCTTAACTTTGTTAAATGTAGCAAATACCGTTAGGTGCTGGTAGCAGAGCTATAAGATAACGCCTGCGCTCACTAATAGTGATAAATAGTTAAAGGTGATCTTTCCCTGGAGATGCTGATGTTCGCACCTGATGTTCTTTGTTTCAGTGTAATTCAGTGCTTTTTCTGGGTAGTATTCAATACATTGCATAATATATTTAGTGTGTTGCTAAGGATCCTTTTATCAGCCTGGCAGGGGAGGAGGAAGCTGGTTCAGGACATCATGAAGTTGTAGGAAATAATTATGGATCTACTTAAATTAGCACGAACGGCACCATACTTTGTGCAATAGCTTCATATTTTAATCTTTCTCCCCTGTGCATATTTCTTTCTTTCTCACTGACACATTTCCAAATAATTCATCAATTTGTTAGTGCTTTTTTAATATATAGTGTATTAGATAAGGATTTTTTGCTTGTCTGTAGGTTCTCCTGTTTGCACAGATTTTTGCATGTATTTTCTCTCTCATGCATCCTGTTTTATTTTGTTGTAAGGAGAAGTTGTTCTTCAGGAGCAGGGGACAATGTCAAATTAAACCCACAACGATTTAGCAGTGTGGGGAGAGGAAGGCAGCTTGAGTTGGAGGTATTAACAGATAGGAATGTGTGAATGGGGTAGAACCAGGATTTCTGCCTCCCTCCCTCGAACCATTGTTCTTCAGCCCTATATTTGGAGCTGTGACTAGTCGGCAGGATGTAAGATCAATTGAATAGATGTCAGTTATATTTATGTTGTTCACTTTATCATTGCAGATGATCTGCAACCTCTGCATTAAAATAGAGGTAGATGGGGCCTGATTCTCCTCTGCCTCACAGTTATTTTATGCTGGTGTACTTCAATTGACCTCCGAGGAGTTACTCTGATTTGCACTGTATTCCCAGGGGGAGTATTAGTCTTATGCTGTGTGAATACATTTTAAAATGTTATTCCCTTAGTGTCCTATTTAAAGTACCAGGTAATTGTTTGGACGTAAAGTTCATGTGTCATTGCTTAAGCAGGACATGCAGAAAAACAGAGGTTTTGGCCAGAGTTTTCTGTTGTTTTTTTCTTTTCTTAATTCTTTAAAATCAACTTTCTTGAAAAATGATCATTTAAGGTACTTCATTTTATTTTGCTCACCAAATAGCTGTGCTATCCATTTAAACCAAACTAATGAACAAAAGTTGTTAAAGCTCCCTCTGTGCACCAGCCTCGTCCCTCGTGGATGGAGGGGAACCCATCCTTTTCCCATTGTGACCCAGAACTGCAAAGGCTAATCTGAAATAAATGTTCCTCATAGCACACTGTAAATTCATGAAGTTTATGCCTCACCAGAGCCAACAGCAGACCTGGAGTCACTGAGCTATGTGAAGGAGTTCTGAGACAGACGAGTGTCTTTGGAGGCTGCCAGAGTCAGGGCATGATGTTAGGAGAGAAGGGGGAGTTGGAACAGTGGAGCCCCACCAGACCTTGCAACTATCCATTGGACAGTGCCATAGTTTGGGAGAAACAAATTCCACCACACTATTTAACCTACTGTATAATCTAGGGTGAATGACCAGTACAACTCCGTTATTTGTAACTGGCCAGACCCTGGCTTCATTTAAAAAAAAGAAAAAGAAGTCTTCACAGTCCCTTTAAATTTACTGGACTTCTTCAATATCTATGAAATAGTTTTCCCTTATGCAATTTGTCTTCTGATTATTTTTTTTAATGATTTTAAATAATTTCCTTCGAGAAGTGGCCTGATATGTATGCTGTTGCATATGTATATTCAGAGCATTTTGTCTACTTCCTTCCTCGCTTACTTGACTTGGTCGTAATGACCAAGGTTATGCAAAGTGACTCAGTATTATAATGCAACAGGGAATAATGGGTTGTTCCAACCAGGAAGAATAAAAATGATTCATAAAATCTGTTCTGCTATTTAAGTGTGAAAATCATCAGAGATGTTCCTGCTTAGAAGGGTAAAACCAAACATGAACATCAAGCCTTCTTTGTGATTTCCATCCCTAAGTACTTCTGTATAAATTTGTAATTGCAGGCTGATGAGTGCTTGTCAGCCATACGGAAAGTGCAAGGAATCCTGTTGGTAGCTCAATTTTTAGAAGTCAGAATGTTTTTCAGCCTAATAGATAGACACTTTGGAAGGGGCAGTAAAAAGGCACAGCTTATTACATCATGGAATGAGTAAAAGTAAAATAAAGGGAAGAAGTCTGGAGAAAACACATGTGGCGGTACTTTTCTTAGTAGTGTTACAGTTCCTGCCAGGTACATTAGCTGTGTTGCTAGATGTCAATTGAAATTTGGAAGGGGATTGTTGTTCCTAGTTTGTGTGGGATTTTCATTGTGGTGCTCTTTGGGCCAGGCAGGAAAGAGTATTTAAAGGGTTTAAGATAGATACTCCTGGGTTAACGACTTTGATATCTTTAAAATACACTGTTAGAATAAGTTCTAACTAATATACTATTAGTTATTATTTTCATATGATTAATTGCTTTTTCTACTGTGCACTTTAAATTCCTTTGCTAGGAGCTTCATAACTTAGAGAGCAGGGATACAGATGCAGAAAATGACTTAGCAAATCACAGCTTGTAACTTGACCTTTACTTAATCATTTCATATGCCAATATCATTGCTATATCTGAGACGAGATCATTGCCTCATATAGATAGCTAGGTTCTGCACTTTGTCCTACTAAAGGAGGCAGAGCACACTCTGTAAATGAGATATTACAGGAGTTTAGTTTCATCTTGTCTAAAATACATGCCCTTTTTATTGTTCTGGGAAAACGTGGCTGAAATTTCAACTTATTTGGCTACTCTTTGGGGTTTTCAGTTTGTTATTTTTCAGTATGGCCTGCAATGCCCTTCATTTATAAGGTATATAGTGATGTAATTTTATTAAATGTGCGGAGCCAAGTTTTGCCCTTCTGTATGCACACTGAGTTCTTATTGAAGTCAGCTGAAAATACAGCTAAGTCAATGGGAACTGCATGTGTGCATCCGAGAGAAGGGCTTTGTTTATGGTTCTTGCTGAGTGTTGATGAACATGAATGTGAAGCCATCAGGAGAAAGTTTGCACGGTGTGGATCTGCTAAAGACTTTGAGTCCCAGGGAAATGCATCTTATGGCAGTGAGCAATATCCCTTGATTTGTAAATCAAAAGTTAAATATGTCCTTCGAATAAGCTAGGAAAGACCGAAGCACGCAGAGAATTTGATTACATTTATTCCAGTGACGCAGAGCCTTTCTTGTTTTTTGGTATAAATAACCAATGAAAACATTGCCATTAATTTGTTTGGGAGATGTTTCCAATGTTTGCATTCCTGATGTAATCTTAATTTGTTATTTTTATTCTTTAGTTCTTTTAAATCTGCTTTTGTCTTACTGGTAGTGGTAAATCCAAGTGGTGCTTGGTCTATGTATGGGGCTTAGAGGCTACCAGAATTCTTGCAAATTGATTCAAAATGAGTTTGGAGCATGGTGTGTCTCAGCATAGTCAGTTGTGAGAAGCAGGACCTCCTGTGGGTGATTCAAGCCCGGGTCCTCTTTGGGTTCCAGCACTAGCAAGTAGGAGATGGAAGTTTGTGCACTCTGGTAAGGAATAGTGCAGAAGGACTGGCACCGGCTTTATAATACTTTGTAAGAGGTTTTCGGTTCTAATCTTTGGCTCTGATTCTGATTTCCTGCAGGCTTAAGTTAAAACAGCCTCGGGAAAGTGGCTGGCAAATGCTGAGCTAGACTGCTCTGTTTGCAGAGTGGGCTGGGGCAACGCTTCACTTGCAAGAGCTTGTGAATTCTTCTGTGCTTCTATAAAGAACAATTCTGTTCTTTATCAGTAGTGTGTCCTTTATTCTGTCTTTTCTTTTTTACATTCTTCTACAAAATGATTACCTATAAATGAATACTTTCTGTCAAAGGTTAGAGAGAGAGAGAGGCAAGTTAAAGAATGGAGATAGTGATTGGCAGCCCAAGATCAGCTCTGCAAGGTGCAAGTCCTGAGGCAGCTTTAGGGTTTTTACTTTTTTTTTTTTTTTCTTTTTTCCCCTTGGTAATGAACATCTTTGTGATGTGTTTTCTTGTTACAGTACAAGTTACCAACACTATTGTAGTCTAACTTCCCCCAGCTGCAGGAAAGACTTTTATGAGGAAATGCTGCAATTCTTGTAGTCTTGCGTGGCTTGTTGGGGGGAAGGGAGGCAGGGGAGGGAGAGCAGGAGCAGCATGTAGTCCATCAGACAGTTCACTTGAGGAACCAGGAAATCCAATTTTCAAGCTCACTTTTATAACTTGCTGTGTCATTACAGATGGTTTATACCTCTGTTCCCTGCGTTCCCTTTTTGTAAAATTGAAATTATGATGATTTTTCAAGTCCTTTGATACAATTATACCTATTTACATCGGGTTTGGTGATAGGAGCTTATTCATATGTGTACACGTTCTTAATAGAGAAATTGCTCTCCAGCTCCCCAAATACTTCTGACTTTATCCCAAGTAAACAGCCTCGTGCCTCAGGCTTGCTATGTGCTTTTTCCCACAAGCCTCAAATTAACTGCTGAACTACAGAAAGGGAGAATTAAGCAGATAGATGTAGGGATAATTTGTCCACAGAAAAATAATAGGAAAATAGGGCGGGCTGAGAGGGGTCTAAAAAATTCTTAATCTGGACTCCCTCTCCTCCTCAGGCAGCATGAGCTACATCTAAAATATTCTTCCAAACAAAGATGTTTTTCTAACTTCTTAAAGACTGCCAATGGTAAATGCCCATAACCTCCCTAGCAGGTGTATTTTACCACATTATCCTTAGTGTCTGAGAGCTTTTCTAATGTCTGACACAAGTTTTTCTTACAGCAATTTACTCCCATGTCTTCTTGTCCTGCCCATTGTGAATGAAAAAAAGATTGTTTCCTTTTCTTTGCTGTGGGATTTTTATGCATTTGAAAGCTTTTGCTGTAAGGTGGGAAAAATGGATTTCCTCCTTCCTGAAAGTTAGGGACTCAGGAGCATGACCCTGTGTCAGTCACAGCAATGCTGTTGCTTTTCCTTTCTTTTGGATGGTAATGGTATGTTGTAAAGATTACTTTTATTTCAAAGGACCCTACCTGGTCAAAGACCAATCCAAATTTTCATTTTATTTTCTACCATCTAAATGCCTGCACAGTGCCTTGATCTGATGGTATTTGGCATTCGGTCCAGAGCTGATGAGCCCTGTCCACGGGCCCTGATGTCAGATCAATTCTCACACGCATCACACAATTAAACACAGGCTCTGGCCACTGAGCCAGGGTGCATGTGCCTTTGGGCATATCCTCATCTAACAGAAGAGTTCTTCATTTGGTTGTGGGATGGGCCCTGTCTGATCAGCTGATGGGTCATGCACATGCATATCTGGTGTGACTGGTGATGACACAGTGGTGTGGTGGACACGTGTTTGGTCGTGATTGTGAACAATGGTGAAAGGAATGAAATGGAGAGGCCAGTGTCTCTCCACTGCATCTGTGGGCTGGGTAATGCCCAGGTTCCCTGAGCCTGGAGCATCTGAGTGGGGGTGTTCAGGAGGGTAAGGGCTGAACCTCTTGGTCTGGTTATGACCTGGGGGCAGCTGAGCCCTCACCTAGCAGTAATTTGTAGTAATTTAGTTTTATGCAAGTGGAAAATGTGTAATTTTATTATATGTTTTAGCTCATGACATTATGGCCTGTCTGACCCTGTGGCCACAAAAAGTCTGTTCTTAGAGGGCTGAGCTCTCCTGCCCCTATTTTTGTTATCAGCAGCATTCAGTTTATCTACTAGGCTCAGGAGAGGACTTGTTTTGTGTGTGCTTTTTGCATTTTTGTCCTCACAGGTAACGGGAAATATTTCTAAAGACAGAAATAAATAATAAAAAAAATCTCCTTATATATATTTACCAGTTACTCAAGTAGAAATGCTTTTCATCTAAACATTGCTAGCTGGTTCCTTTTGTTCACTTAACAAGTCTTACAGTCTAGTTCTGCAATGATTCTGTAAAAGTATTTGCTGTTAAGAAAGACTCAAAGTACTGCAGGGGAGCAGCAGTTGGGTCTGCCCTCAGGACACACTTTTTTCTGCGTGTTTGATGCCATCAGTTCTTATAGGGTACAGTTTTGCTTCCTGGAGAAAAAAGTCTCAGGAAATGGAAAAGAATGAGTGGACCACTGAATCTGCCTTGAAAATAGCTTCCTGAGCACAGCATGTGTAAGGAAATAAGCAGTACATCTATTCAAGCTCCTCACAAGCAGGGAAGTGCCTTCCAGGCAAACAGTTTGGGATGCAGGTTCCCTCAGTGGGTCTGTGCATGGTGACAGGGTGGCCGTAGCATGGCTTTGGAAGACTTTGAAGCGAGCAGCCACCCTTTAGCTGTGAGATCTCTCTCGCTACTTTGAAATGTACTGTCACTATTAGTGTTTCAGCAGAGATGCTTTTATTGTGGGATGCGGAAGCCTCTATAATTCTCTTCTAGCTGAGCACCGGGAGTTCAAGGATACTGAAAGCACAAACCACTGAGAGAGCAGAAGACAAGACTGCAGTGTTTCTGATGAGGAAAATCTTTTTTTCTCAGTTTGTAGTGATATTGTTAGGCATCGTGTAGCAGCACGCGGGCAAGAAGGGGAGATACAGGCTGCTAGCATGCTTTCAGATAGGTGATAGTGATCATCGGCTAAATGACAGATATCTTATGAAACCTAAATAAAGGAGCTCATATAAACTCCAGGTCTAATTAAAGGATGTCATACCTCTTTCCTGCAGGGCCAAATTTGGACCTATACATGACTGGCAGAAGACAGTAAATGGTTCTTTTCAGGAATTGTTATGAATAAACTGAAGGCTTTACCAGGCAGGGAAATGTGTGTGGTTTTATCTATAAACTTCAACTTTACCCCTTGTTTAGCAATCAAGGTTACTCAGTCCTGCTTATTCTCAGAAGCACCATCTTCCAGACAAGTTTGTGGTACCTTCTTGTGATGTTCAGCAGGACAACATCTACTCAGTGCTGCAACATGGGGCTTCTTTAGGGATACCTGAATGCTGGGTTGTGCCGGTTCCTGCTGTGCATTAAGAGTAAAAAGTAGAGGTGAGCTGAGAGTGATGGTAAGCAGGAAAAGAGAGAATTTTTTTTCTCTTTTCATGTTAACATGTGGAATATGTTTTATGCACATGTATATACATTCAGAGTCTGGGAATTTATGTTGTGCATATTTTTTCTCTAAGTTCTGTAGAACTCAACAAGGAGAAAATGGGTATGATTAGACATTTTTTTTAAAAGTTTATATGTAAATTTAGTTTAAAAACTACAAAAGGTAGTAGAGGCTGCTGGTTTTACTACAAATAATTAAACAATATGTAAAGCAAAATAAAGAATGACATTTGTATTCCAGAGGAATATTAGAGGTTAGCTTTAAAAACTACAAAGAAAACTTAGCTCGGTGCTGAATTTGTGAGTTTTTTCTTTCATTATGAACAAGACCAAGCTTGAGACATCTCCATATACAAATTAAAGCAAAGATGTATTCCAGGCTCAAAGCTTTACCATCTCCCTAGGAGAGAAGGAATCCAGTAATTCCTTCAGCTAGCAACATGGCACAGGCTGCCGTGTGCCTCAAAGAGTGAATAAACTAGGTGATGGTGAGAACAGTTATAAAATGCTCAGAAATATTTAGAAAAGTTCAAAGCTACTGGTTTTGAAAGATCTGTGTATTACAGAATGTGCTTTAGGGTTGAGCTTTTTTGGGGGGTTGGTAATACTCTGGAGAAACAGGGTGTATTCCTGGCATTTGTCAAGCCTGACCATCCCACGAGTCTGTACTTTGGTCCCACCTTCTGTCAGATGACTAACTGTGCCATGTAATTTATATGCAAAATGGCAAGCAGTGATAAATGGTATGTAAGAAAATCTCCATAATACTTGCTTATACAAGCAATTTTCCTGAAAAATAAGTAAACGGGTCAGGCAGATATTTTGGTTTTTGGTCAGGGGAGAGAGTTTATTCTTTAGTGGAAATTTCTTTGTTGTTTTGCTAGTGAGTAGAAAAGAAAATCCAGCAGCAGTTCAACTGGTCTTCTCCACGTCCATGCTGAGGGCAGCTAGTGAACGAGTCCTGTGACTCTGGAATGTATCTTTGCCTTTTACTTCTGCATCAGCAAATCTCTGCGCCAGTCTTTCCTGTATGAGACAGTCTCTGTCTGACTAGTAAATACTTGGGACAGCAATTAAATGTTGTAATTGCTTTCATATCATAGAATCATTTAGGTTGGAAAAGACCCTTGGGATCATCAAGTCCAACCATCAACCCTACTCTACAAAGTTCTCCCCTACATCCGCCAACACCACATCTAAACGACTCTTCAACACGTCCAGGGATGGTGACTCAACCGCCTCCCTGGGCAGCCTATTCCAATGCCTGACCACTCTTTCTGTGAAAAATTCTTTCCTAATGTTCAGTCCAATCCTACCCTGTTGGAGTTTGAAGCCATTCCCTCTCGTTCTGTCACTAGTTACCTGCGAGAAGAGACCAGCACCAACCTCTCTACAGTGTTCTTTCAAGTAGTTGCAGAGAGTGATGAGGTCTCCCCTCAGCTTCCTCTTCCTCAGACTAAACAGCCCCAGCTCCTTCAACCACTCTTCATACGATTTATTCTTCAGGCCCTTCACCAGCTTTGTTGCCCTCCTCTTGCTCCAGCACTTCAATGTCTCTCTTGTATTGAGGTGCCCACAACTGGACATCTATATATCTTAAACCCTGCTGGATCTACAGTATCTACTTTATTCCTGTATGATTATGCATTGCAATTATTACTAAACTATAATCTGAAAGCAGGGCTTTATATTAGATTATTTCCATGGCACGGTTCAAGACCATTTTGTATCATTGAATTTGAATTTTTGATTACTAAATGTGTGCAGATGTTAAATAGTACATCAAAAGTTTTTTAATAGCATTTCATTATGTCGAAAATACTCGAATCTCTTTCCTGGCAAGTAAAAGCACTATTTTTTTTTCTGAAATTAAATCCTTAATGTTTCACTAAATCCATGCTACCGAGACATTTTCAAAATGTGAATGGTTTTCATGCAAAGGAATTTTAGCATTGGCATTTTATGGCTTATTTTAAACACACTGTAGCACCTTAATTTGATAGAATATATGCCTCTCTGGAGAAGATGATGTATCTGTCAATTCTTGTACCATTGGGAGTTACCTTTTCCTTTGTATGTGCCAACCAGTGAAACAGGCACAAAAGGAGGGAAGGAAAATGTAGTAGTTAATCTTAGCTCCTACCTATGCATTCTTTCAAATTCTCTTCAACTTCTGCTTCCAAAGGAGGACCATGTGTTTAGGCTCACTCGAGAAGTGGGTGGAAGTACGTTATGTGAATCCACACAGAAAAAGCTCTGTGTGGTGTGTGTGTGTGGTGGGGGCAGGAAAGCCCCCAGTAAAGCAGGCATCAGCCTGATCCCTTTCAGTCTCTCCAGGGCTGTAAAGTTGTCTGGGTTTATGATAACTGCTAGTTTGAGGCAATAAAACTGCTTCATTTTCATTACTGAAGCCTCCTTTTCCATGGACTATTTTTAGCAATTTTCAAGCAGAAAATATGTAAAGCTAATAAAGCAGAAGTTGTGTCAAACTAAGCTGAGGGGGAGCGAGGAGAGACTTGGTTTTCTCCTTTAAAAACTTTTAATGTACATTATCCTTAGTTTGGCTAACTCAAGGCTTTGTACCATAAGGATGAGAACTTTAACTCAGAGGGCATTAGCTCAAATCTGAAAAAAAGACAGTTGCACATACCATGTTAACTGCAAACTCATACAAGAAAATAAAATTACTAGTGTTACCAGGGCTGGAGAGAAACCACAGTTTCCCATGATCTGTAACTGAGATTTTTTTACCTTGAGATTTCAATATTTTTTTTTTTGCATTTGAAGAATCCTTACTAAAAGCATACTTCAAAAGCCAACTGCAATTTTTCCCCATATTTTTATGAAAAAGTTAATGTCACATCATAACACACTGAGTGGCAATGCTGGTAAGGATAGTGGGCAGCAGAACTTTCTACACTTGTAGAGTAAGTGTAAATAATATTTAGTCACCTCCTTCCCTCTGCTCCAGCAGTGGAAATATGGCAGCATCCAGATGTTCTCTTTTCCTACCTATAGTTGTTATCTGCAACAAGATACTAATTTTATCTGAATTGTCTTTTTGAAAATGTTCTCTCCCAACAGCAAGATAAAGTTTACCTGCCAATTTACTTTCAAAAATTGATATTCCTCTATAAAAGGGTGTAAGTTACCTATAATCACATTGTTTGCTTAGATGAAGATAATTACGTGAATAGTGCCAACTATACCCGTTCTTCCCCTGCTTGGTTTAAAAGTGTTTTCTCATTCTGTAACAGGCTTATAAAAGAAGCCGTAAATTTCATTTGAGTAATGTTTATATTGAAACATCACAGGCTATCACAGGCACACGTTTGTGATGTTATGGCATGAGTTGTTCTTGGACATCTCTCTCTGTATAGAAGTTTTTTCTTAGAGTTGTAAAGAAAGTCTGAAGTTTTTGATTTAATATTTCCATCTTTCTCATAATGCATGTCAAAGGAGTGTATTAAAAATGTCATCTTTTCTAATGCAGACAATCTGGGTCTTTTCAAAAACAGTTCTTTTTAAAGAGCCTTATTTATTAAAAATAGATCAATCATTTGGTTCCCCTCTTGACCACTTCTCCTTTTATTGATGGGCTTAGGTTTTTTCCTCTGCCTCCTCTTTTGTGCTTGTCTGTTCTTCCTTGTTTTCCACAGGCACAACCATGGCAATTATAACCCATCCCCAGGGAAGTGAGGACTTACAAGATGTTTAATGTACTGTATGCATGACAGCCAAGAAAAAGTTTACCCTTTTCCCCTTGCTTTTTAAATCCTTTTACTGGTGTGGCATCCATGGGACTGAGACAGAAATAAGAATAGAGTTCACTCCATGGAGTACCACTATGGTCCACAAGCACTCATTTATCTTTCTAGTGATCAGAGAGCTGTCACTGTCTGCGTTTTTGTATCATCTCTTCAGGGAGACATGTCAACTTCCCATTTTACAGGTACTGAAGAGAAGAAATGAAGTTGTTCTGCCTTCCTGGAATATGATTTTTTACTCTTGTCTTCAGATTTTTGTTCCCTCTAATAAATAAAGGTTGAGGATTTGGATGTGCTGCGTGCTGGTCTGTAGACTCCCATGGCTGGACCACGGAAATACTGAGTGCTGCACACTTGGAATCTCTGCCCTTGAGACCAGGCTCTTGAGTCCTAGCGTCTACCAAAGCTCTTACTTTGCCTTCTTACACGTTTCCCTTGTAAGGTAACAGTTTTGCTTTTTCCTTCTCCTTATCATTCATCTGATTCAGCTTTTTTTAATTTATAGTTCAGACTCAGACAATGGGAATCACATATTTGTGTTTTTCTTGTACTGCCTCTGTTTTGGTACTTTCTACCCTCGGTTTACTGAGGTAATTCAAGAGTCATCAGTAAAAATAAAACTTTGTTTAAGGAAATGCTGATTCAGAGGAGACACTCGGCTTCAAGGCTGGGCAATGGCCAGATAGCTCCAAAGCAGATCCCAAATACAAAGCTTACTTCAGAACTCAGAAATGTCCCACTCATATACCATAGTCCTTACTTATTTCCCTTCAAATGGCTCTGCATTCTGGCTTTCCATAGTTCAGCTGTCTTGCCATCGTTTCTTTTTCAGGGGGAGCAGTAGCAAAAAATCCTATAGAGCCCCCTTGTATCACAGGCTCCTGAATGTATTGTTGAGGGTTTCATACCTATGACTCAACTCTACTTTCAACTGTGCACGAACATCTGTTGGGGATTTTAGCTCTGTAGTACCATTTTCACAGCACTGTACTCTGTTTTTAAAGCATGGTTACTGTGGCATCTACAATATCTCGTGAAATAAAGCTACCCGTGGTACCATTTTGCTTTTCATGGGAACTTTTGTTCCTGTTTTGCCTGTGTGTTTTCACCCTCTGGGTTTTCTTTTGAACTTTGAACAAAAAGCCTCAGTGAAAATCAGCTGCCAACTTTGGTCTGTTGTCATTTCAGCTACGTGAAGTCACGCAAAGCCTGATGACTTTGCATAATTTCTAGGGGGTCATCATCCATTTCAACTCTCTGAAAGAAGTAAACTTGTGTAGTTGTTCATCTTGGGATTTTCATGACAAATTTCAAACTAGCCTGCATTAATGTAGGCATTTATGATAAAAAGCTCTTATTCAAAGAATCTTACCCTGGTAGTTAAGAGGCATTTCTTCTAAATTTACAGTGCTGTAAAGCCTAAACCAGTGCAAACTTATGCAATTCAAAGCAAAAAGAAAAGCAAGTCAAACTGCTCTTTTTTCCCCCTCTGGAATTGTAATCAGATCTGAATCAGAAGAAAGCTTGTATTGCTTTTGTTGTGACACTTAACGCATTACCAGACTGGCGTTGTTGTTGATATAGCAGTATTCCTTCCTCCCTGCCAAAATGCAAGATGTAACAGAATGCATTAACAACCTACTCTCGGTAAACCTCCTTGGCTTTTGTCTGTCTCCTGGTTGGTGGCCTCAAGTTACCAACAAGGACTAAACCAAACAAATGCTACCTATGTTTAAATGCATCTTAAATTATTACCAACTTCTGGGCTAGGACAAAACTGGTGTCCTCATAACTGGATGTGTAAGGAGAGCTATCCCCTGGCCAAGCCTGTGAAGCTGGCAGGCTAAATTTGCTCAAGCTAGAGGTTAAAGTGTGGGACAGCAACACGTCTGGATCTGAAATCACAATATTCTACACGTTTGGCCTCTTAAATTATATTAAGATTGTTAAATCTGGAATCTGCTTTTTTCTTAGTGTAATTCTAATTGTTGCTTAGTGGGATCTTAGGTAGTCTCTTGTTCTTTCCTCCTAATTGAAAAATCTTCAAGGCATAGGAGAAAGAAATAGTCAAGTTGTAGGTGGCAGGCACTTTGATCTATGTGTGTGCACAAAGAGTGTTGTATTCATAGAAAATTTTTGTCTGTCTGTCTATTTATTTTAATTAAATAAAATTCAACAAAGTGAATTTTGAGCTGCTGTTTGGCTCCCAGACAGCAGTGGGGATGGCTGAGGTGTTCTGTTAGCCCAGCAGAGGCTGGTACCCTTGCATGCAAACCAAAATGTCAGGGTCTTATATTGCTTCTCATTTACTTTTCTGCAATGGTGATCTGTCAGTAGTGTCTGTAGCTCAGTTATCTGAAGGGGATTGTGTGTGTGTACACAGGAATTACTGGAAAACTTAATTGTTGCTTTGGATTTATTTTTAGCATAGTTTTCTAAATAAATTAGGCTTTTTACATCTTCTCCACCACCCCACTCCCCCGCCTTGCCTTTTCTGGCCATTTGCTTTTCATGCAAGATCCATGAAAACAAGGAAAGAGACCCCACTAGTACCAAAAAAATGAAGGAAAAAAGGGAACATGGGTGGAAGCATCTACCTTAGCCACTAAAGAAGCCAAGAAGTGGAAGATGGGAGAAGAGAGAGGGAGAACTTGATAGGAAACTGGGATTCATCGCTGCACTGTTTACAGAACGGTTTCTATACTTCAACAAGAAGCAAGCTAGGTTTTTTTTTTTTTTTGTGAGGAGTGTACTTGGATTCAGTGCAGAAATAAGTGGATCAGTCTACTTATCTGTATAAAATACATGGGCTTTGACATACCATAGTCCCAAATGAGATTCTTTATCATAGCAGTGTGGTCTTTTACTAATATTTCTCCCATACTAGGAAATAAAGAAGCTCTTTTGATTTATCAATTCCTATTTCTAATCAAATGGGTAAGGCAGAGGTAACTAGTAGCAGTATTATGTCAAGGTTATTGAGGTGCTTTGGATGCAAGATGGAGGCAACATAGCATGGTGATGGCTGTTTTTCTCTGGAATCCAGTGTGTGGAAATACATTAAAGATATTTGTTTGGAGATACTTGTAATATGCTGTATTGAGGGGAGAAAAGAGGCCTTCCACTATAATTTATGGAGAAAAAACTCACATAATTTAAGATAAAATGCCTGATTTATCAGTAGAATTATTTTAACAATCCAATAGATATTAATAGAAAGGGTAGGCTGCCAAAGTAAGAATTCATCAGGGAAAATTATCATAGTACAATAACTCAAAGGTTTTAGAATGTGTATTACAGAATTAAAATAGAGCATCAGTGTTTGCTTGAAATATCCTGTCTTGCTAGCTGATATTGGCTTTGCTGACATGAATAATTAATTTTCCTGGATAAAAGTGGATATTTAGACTGTAGTAATAGAAGCTTTGGAGTGTGCAGTGAGGAGTCCTTGGGCAGGAATCTATGCAGCAAGCAAGTCTGGAAAGAATATTGTTTTTCACTTTTGCACTGCTTGAAATAAGGCCTTATAATAATTACTACAAAATTCTGTTGAATAGGACTATATTTATACACTATCAAATTGCTTAGATAGTTTGATGTCTCATATTTGCACGCTGAATGTTCAAGTGGGTCAATGTACAAAATTTTTATATTTTCTGGTGATTGCAGGATGTGTAAGCAAGATCTCTGCATGGTGACACTGGAGCTGCTACATTTCTTACCGAAGCCCTGGCTATATACCTGTGGCTGACAAATGGGAATTAAAACTGACTTGTTTTTTACAGCCCTCCTCCTACTTTTCCTCTGATTTGCAAATGAGGCATTAATGTATACAGGAGAGAAAGGGACTTATGTGGGCACACATAACAAATGTTTTACACTAACCAGATTATACACATCTCTTTGTCAGACAGTCTGTTCTGTTGTTTGCAATAAAGGGAGTATAAGCAAATAATGCCTAGTGGTATTCTGCTCCTTTTTAGGACAGTTTCTGAACAGGATTCAAATTATACAACGTATAAGGAATATGTTGTAATTGCAGCCATATTTTTTTGTGCATGTATATAGCATTTATATGACTAATGCATGTAGCAGTGTAAATACATACAGTATGGCAGTTTTTCCATGGAAAATGCTACTAAGAGGATTAGAGTTTGATCCCATAATACCATACGCAACCTCTCACTGACTTGGAGTGCAGTTTTGTTTAGTTCTGGACAACAAACTGATTAGCAGCTCAGGTTTTTGCTGCTGACATTCCTTTTGGACTGAAAATTACTACAAAGTTCACCCTTTTTCTTATTCATGGAAATATTTTCCCCAAAACAGCATCGATTAACTTACTTTAAAAATTGTGTCTCCCTTTCAGGATCTTCACTCATCTTAATTCAGGGTATGACTGAACAGTTTCTGACCTTGTTCCTTCCCTTTTGGTCTCATGATTGAGCGGTTTGTCTAGATCATCAGGTCATCTCCTGTCCCTGCAGGTGTAGGCTTTTCCCTTTTGGTCTTCAAATGTCTCTTCCTGCCCCTGAAAAGTGCTGCTAATGAAATAATCTTTTTCCCATTTGCTTCAGATGCATCTTCTGTTCCACTGCTGAAGCCCATCCTGTAGACTAAGCCACTTCCCTCCCCTTGTTTAAATATCTTCTAAACACCCATTCTTGCCACTAACTGAAGCAAACAAGCTCAGTAGAGCATGTCATGCTGCAAGCTCTTGAAACTCCTGTGCTCCTTCTGTTGCCTTCATTTCCATCTTGTAGTCTTTCCCTTTGTCCTCCCTTCTGGTGTCATAGCAAAGGCTGTGGACCCCCTTTGGCCAGGAAACGTCTGCTAGTCATTGAGAGCAGATCCACATTCATATTTAAGTCCTAGGTATTGTCCACATCAGTTCTATGTTCTAATGCTTGCTAGTTTTTCTCATCCATACGTGCACCATCTACTAGTGACACACACAGGTTTTCATCTAGGAAAATTGTGAAATCGCTAGTTGCATATCTTTTTGGAATTTTTTCAAATATCTGATGTTTTACGATGTCCTCCAGATTTTGCTTTCATACTTAGTGATACCACAGAAACTAATGACTTGCACCCAATGCTCCCCCTTAGCTGCCAGTGCATTTACTAACATAATGCTAAAGATTATCAGAGTTATTGACAGTCTGCAAAAGGAGGAACTACTGTACTGTGAGAGTGGTAGAACACTGGAACAGGCTGCCCAGAGTGGTGGTGGAGTCTCCTTCTCTGGAGACATTCAAAACCTGCCTGGACAAGTTCCTGTGCGACGTGCTCTAGGTAGACCCACTCTGGTGGGGGCGTTAGACTAGATGATCTCCAGAGGTCCCTTCCAACCCCATATGATTCCATGACAGTCCAAACTATTTGCATGACTATAATGGTAAAAACTCCAAAACGGAATTCCAGGAATTTCTTTTGATGCAGATTGTATATTTCTGGGTTCTCTATTGAAGCGTTCAATTTCACGATGGTAGATAGGTGTTACTTTTGGAGAATACCCACACTATCAAGCTTCCCCAGTATTAGTGTGCATCTATCCTATCCCACACCCCTGTTCACAAGCTACCTTTTATTTTAAGCAAATTGAAGATGGAAAACACTCTGTTTATTGCTGTGCTAGTGTCCCTCAGACCAAACACTTCTCATGGCATAGATACTAGATTGCTGTTCTTTACTGTCCCACCATAGTGGGCCCATGCATTCTCATCTGTCCTAATTTCAATTGTGCTGCAGCCAACTTCTTGGGAGCCAACTATATGCTGACTGCTCCTACACTAAAGACACTTTAAGTGTCCCTGGACCAAGCTATGCTAAACTCCCCAGTAGTCTTTAAGCATGCTTTTCGCAGAACTTTTGTCTTGTGTGTGCTCAGAATTCACATTCAGCGTCTCCTGGTAGTTTGAGCAAAGAGACACAGATATTGCAAGGTTTCCAAACTGAAACTGTTTTATTTTACTTATGGAAAAAGAAATAACAATGCAGCATAAAAAAAGTAAAAAGTTTGCATGTGTTTCCTTGCCTTTGTTTCTTCCCCTGCTTAGGTGTTCTTTGGCTTTGATCAGGCTGCTCTAAGAGGTTTTATGGATTTATATTCAGATCTCTGTTTCCGATTAATCCTAGGAAAAAGTTTTATATCCTACCCAATCCTGTATAGCTTCTCATCCCAATTACTCTTCTGAAAGGATTTGTGCTCTAACCGCATTGTTTCTCTTCCTGACTAGTCATATTCAACAATACCCCTTTCTGGAGGGGTGTATAAACAGGAAAACAACTAAATATAGATCACAGACAGAGAAGGAATAGAATGCAACAGTGTGCAAAAAGAGAAGGAGTGCTTGGACAGATGGTGTAGGACCTAGAGGAAATCTGGAGGGTGAGAGAAGGAGGCTTGAGAATGAACAACAGAGATGAAAAAAAACATGGAAAGAAAAAAAATATTTTCCTGTGGTGTAATGGGTGTATGGGAGAAAGGAAGTGGACAGAACATCCCTCTGCTCCCTGGAGTAGCCTGTAATGAACTGGGTTAGCATCACCAGAGAACAGGGGCCAAACCAGGCTTGACACCTTGTTTACTTTGCAAGTATCTGCTGCCTTGATCACAAGCTGGTCAGCAGAACAGTCCTGGGTATCACAGCCACCTCCTCCTGGACAGTCTGCTATGGCGGAGCAGAGGGCAGGGAAAGTTAGTCTTTGTACTAAACAGAACATAAACATTACTTAACGGAATAGAAAACCATGTGAGATTCTGTGAGATGCTATTTCAGACATCTTCCAGCCTTGGTCTCTTACTGGTTTTAGTTTTATTCTCTTCTGTATTAACTGTATTAGACTCCAGTCAACGCCTGGCTTAGAGGAGAAAGAGGGGCCTGGCGTCTCTCCTTTCCCTCAGTGCAGCCCTTACTCATCCCTTACCCTTCCTGCCCGAGCCAGGTGGGACGTGACTGTAGCACGTTGTATTGGGAATACCACCAGCAGCCAGGGTTGTATTCCCAATTACTGCTCGCTGCAACTCTCAGCAGGCGTGTGTTGTCGTGCGTGCCTCTATAAATTGGGAAGATGAAGTGCTCCTGCGGTGAGTTCCCTGCCTTGCAGCCGTGGCAGCCTGCAGACAGCTGCTTGGTGTGCTAGCTGGAATCATGGATGGAGCAGGGCTGGCACTAACACCCCGGGCTGCAAACCAGGGCAGTGATGGGCAGGTGCAGTATCTCTTCTGCTGCCTCCGACAGAGGGGCGGTGATCTCCAAGGGAGATGGAGGAAATGGTGGGAAGCGAAAACATCTTTGATTGCCATTGCTAAATCTGCCAAACCCTGATGGTTAGAGCCTCAGGTCATTCATGGAAGGACACCTAGGGATCTGTGTAAATTAGGGCTGGATTCAAAACCTTCTGCTTCTTTCTGCGCTCAAGTGGCTTCTCTACAAGCACATGCTGTTCCCCAGCATCCTTCCAACAGATCTGCGCAGGCTAAACTCTTAGTTGCTGATGACCTCTTTTTGGAACCGGCATGATTACATGGGGCTTTTTATATTGCCAAGCAATTTTATACTGTTTTGCTTTCTTGTCTATGTTTAAGTCTGCAATTACTCACATTTCTTGTTTAGAAACACATTTGGAAGAAAAATATAGTGTGACAAAAAATAGCCATCCTAAGTTCCATTTAATGTTTAGAAGAATTCTTCATCCTATCTTATTGTTGAAATAAGACGTATGTTCATTTGAGGGAAATTTTTCTCATTTGAGCAAGCATGAGGAAAAATAAGATAATTATAGAAAAGCTTTAAGAGGCAGCATAGGTGGTAGCATTTTATAATGTTCTGAAATGAGGAATAATTCAGTTATAACTTTTTTTTTTAATTTCAACAACTTGTTTAGAAAGATATTATTTTACAGTTGATTTATTTTTTTACAAGCCAAACACATCTGCATGAGTATTGCTGGATTTAAAACAAAAGTCTGCTCTTCATCTGATTGTGGAAAGGCATGTCTGATGATTCTGTGTCTTATATGCACAAGTCTTTGTGGAATTGAAGCAAGGGTCTTTATACATTTCACCTGTTCCACCCAAGTACTTCAAGCATCAGTTTTTTCAAGAGGTGATCATAAGGAACTTTTTAATTTTTCTGTTTTGTGAGTTTTCAATCTTAAGATTTTTTAACATTGCCATAATTTATACAGAAGGACATAAAAGTTGGTAAAATTAAGTTATCTGATGGCAGAAACATTTGTAAAGATTATTATTATATAGCTTTAAGTCTAAAACATTCTCCTGTGCTTGTAATAACTCGAGCTTTACAATCAAGATATATGTAGTCAGATACTTTGGACTAAATTTATGGTTTTTTATCTGACTGTCTAGAAATGCTGTTTAATATTGAGGAAGAACCAGGAATTGAGTTTATATTGCAGTAGAAAATTATAGGGAGTAAAGGTAATGTACAGGGTCAATCAGTAGTTCCTTTAGAGCTGGGGGCCTGCTGCAGACTCCAAAGTGTTCCATGATATTTTTTTTACCAAGGAGGTTATCTGAGATAGGATTTTCATTATCTTCTAATGTGGTATTACTTGGCATTATTTCTGATGTTGAAAGTCGTGAGCGGCAGTGCTGTTACATAAAGCCTCATCTCTGTCACACAAGTAACTGTGAATTAACAAGAAGGCAAATAGTCAAGCACCTGATTTCTATACACCAAATAAAGCTAATTGTCATGTTTTGCTAATGGAGCTCTGCATTTTTGAAGCTCTACATATTAGCTCTTATTCTAAAAGTATATAATATCTTATACAATATTAAATTTTATGTATTTATGTGATTTTAATTCAAATGGACAATTGGGTATTGATGGGCTGAATGCTTCAGCTTTTTTTACCTCAACGTACACACATACAGCACTGGAGATTTTCCATGGCCCCTGACTCCTTTGATTCATGCCCTGAGCCTTGGGCATGCTTGAGAAGAGGCTGGGATGCGAGGGAGGAATTAAGGATTACAGATACTTTTAGTTTAAAGACAGAATGCTACACCACAGATGTAAGAGGAGTGTTGAGCTTTCAGTTCAGTTGAGGAGCCATTGCTGTGTTCTGTGTTGGTACCCAGCAGCTAAGGACGAGCAGGACATGGCTGTGCGAGACGCTTTGGTTGTGAAGACAGAAAATACCCTGAGGACTTTGTCAGTAGTGGATGTGATGGGGGGGCTGGGAGTGAGGGGCGGCAATGGAGAAAGGAAATTCAACAAAACTCAGACTGATGATGATGCAGTGCTTCTGGAAAGGAGGAGGGCTCACTTAGAACTAAATCTAAGAGGAGAAGGGAGGAGAGAGGAACGCGTCAGAGAGGAGGAAAGGAGGCACGGTGAAATAAAAGGCAGAGAAATATGGGTATGGAGAGGGTTGGAGGGAACGAGCAACCAATACAAGGCTGAGAAACTCTTGTCAGAAGGTCAGAAGCATACAGAGTGTTGGATTTCTGGAAAAAAAAACAACCCTATTTTGACTGCTTCAGCAGCTGTTTCTGCCAGCTGGTTTTGTACTCTGTCTGCCCCCCCTCCGAGGTGCACTGCGGTGAATCACAACTGGTAACTCCTCCTGCTGTACATACAGAGTTTGAGTTGAGGAAAGCTAATATCCTCTAGTGTTTCCAGTTTTTTGCCTGGAAATCCTGTGAGTGAGAGATAATCCACAGGCTCCTACTTCTTTTAGCATAACAAAGTCCAGCAGTGGACATGCAGCTTGCCCCGGCAGTGTTACAGAGGGATGCAATAAAACATCTCCTTGAAAGATGGAAGCAAACTCAGCAGAAGGACTGTGGCTGGTCAAAGTTACATCTGTGTACCAGGCAACATTTCTTTTTCATGTTCGCAAACAACAAAGCTAGGCCAGCAAAACCTGATGTTGTAAATCAAACCTAAAACACTAGTGACATAATCTCAGCAAACTTCATTTCCTATTTTCAGTAACATCTTTTCTAAGTTAGATTTTGCTGTTTTGTAGCACATTGTAGCATCGCTGGCAAACTGCCATTTAAGATTTTATTTAAGTGCTTTACTAAAAGAAGAACCAGCCCTTTACAACATCCGCTGCTTGTGCATGGGGCTACAATCATAATCCAGAAAATATCACCAGCATGATGTTACTAGGTTATTATCCATATGGTTTTTTTCTCAATCATATTCTTATTTTTCTGTAGTAGAAAAATACTAATAATTCTTAAAATCTCACTTGCACTTTATTTTTTTGTATGGTTCATGTACTTTGCATTCACATAAGCTTGGTCAATGAATCTAAGACAACATATTTGAGGATATTTTTTTCTTTACAGAGTTCACTGTTAGTTTTATTGGAGAAAAAACAATTGTTCCAGAGACTTAAATGTTCAAGGTTCCTAGCTATTGAAAATATATTGCCTGTGCCAGTTTTTTTAAAATACTTTGGTAATTTCTGAAGAGTATATGGGACTAGAGAGAAAAACATTTGCTACAAAGCATTGAAGACATGTACCAAAAAAAAAAGGTCCTATATTTAACTCTTCAATAATTATTTCATTTACTAAAATTTCTACCATATCTCTGAAAAGTAATGCTATCCCTTTCAAAACCAGTTCTACTGACTTTAAAAATATTTTTTAATATCAATTAATTTGATTATATGTTTAAGCAAGGCCTTCAACACAAAATTTAGGACTTGAATTTAAAATTATAACATACATTTTCAGGACCTAAGGCAACATTATTTGCTGAGACAAGGCTCCATTTAACATAGAGTAAAAAAAGTAATACTTCAGAGAACAATGAAAGATAAAGCTTAAGGCTTAGCTATTATAAATTCACTCTGAGGCCTTGACTGAGGCTCGGACTGATGATCAAGTTTTCTTCTAAAGGGAACTTTCTTCTTGCTGTTGTGTCTGTGTAGTACTGAGAACTGCATCAAACAGCAATAGCAACCTACAAGTGCGTGCTCCCAGTCCTGTGCTTACAATGAGCGTGCATTTCCAGTTGGATACAAGTCAATAAGCATCTGGTAGCAAATTGGATCATGGTACTGAGTAACACTTCCAACTACGATTCTGAAGAATGAGTTATTTTCTATGAGAATGAGGTGCAGGCAGACGATCAATTTTCTGTTGGGATTACGTGGTATGGTGCAGTTGTTTTTGCTGGGCTGTCAGGCAAGTGCTTCAGGGCTGCTGGCTTGTGAGCTCGCTGCTGTAAGCAGCATGGGCTGGGTGTTTCTAAACCTTTCCCAGTACTTCTAGCAAACTGTGACTCTCTTCCTTTGAGCTCTAAATCTGTAAGACTCTCTACTGTTCCTTGAACTAAGAATTGATGTGGAAAACCAAATCAGTAATACACAGCACACGTGTGTCAGCAAGTGAATGTCCAACTCTTGAGCTATCTTGGGCTTCGGTTTTACCACTGGTTAATGTAAAAGCCTAATGCATCCTCTTCCTGGCAGTTTTGTCTCCGTACTGTTGACAGGATGTAGTAAAAATAGCCTCCAGCCTATAGATATCTAAACAATGAAACTACTGATACAAATTTAGGGGGGGGAGTGTTGCCCCCAGATTATTTATTAACACTATGTAGCAGTAGGAGGCAAAACTAGTTTCAGTAGATTTAGCTTGGTAGAAATCTCTATTGAGGTTAGAGTATAATTTCTTCCTCATTTTGTTTTCAGAGAATAGTTAAGATAAGGTAGAAACAGTTTTCCCCTTAGGACTAGAGCAGTTTGTTTTAAATTTCCATGGTAATCTGTACAGAGCTTAAAAATTTATCTAGCAAACATGAAAGGTAACTGAGCTTCAGGATGCAGAAATTAATGACATTTCATGTTATGCTTGTGACAAATAAGGCTGTTTTCAGTTATGATGCCTGATTAAAAAGCTGTAAGTCTTAATGCGTATGAATAAATTCATCTTGGAAATAGGTGAATTGGTCCTGATCCATCTAAAATGGAGCAAGATAGACATGAAAAACTGTACTCACATCAAGTCAGAGAGTGAGATTCTGCCTTTAAATATTTCCTGTAGCAGTCTCTGTTTAGCAGTTCATGCTTATTTCACTTGTACTTTTATGCCGAGCGTCTATGCCAGCGTCTCCAACAAAAGGCTACAACTGGGGTTGTTAGCTTTCTGCCATCAATGCAGGTCCGTGAGTGTGTTGTGACAGGCATCATTAAGGAATGTAAAAGGGAAACTGTTTGCTCTGGAGGGCACATGGGAGCTGAAGCTCAGTTCACCCCTGTACTTGCTGGAAGGGTTCAAGGAGTCTAGACAGGGCAGCAAAAGTATGGAACCATGGCCATGGGCCAAATGCAACCCATATTGAACAATTTGAGAAGGCAAATCAGCTTCTTTCTCCATTATGTTAACAATGTTGATATAACTGATGTTGGGATATGTCATCTGAACTGTATTTATGTGCTTGGGTGGGGCGGTGGGAGATACGTTTTACTATGAAAATCAATGTGTGACCTTGTAGTGCTATTTATATGCTTATTTTTAATGATATAGCCTATTGCATATTAGGTAAAGGATGCAGATGTTACACTGCTGCATTTATCGTACAAATCACAATGGCAAAGCAAGTCCAGGCAAAGACTGCTAAAATGCTTATGAATAATACAGCACTATGTGTTTTAGTTGTGACTGGCGCTCTGTAAAAATGTTGACTATTTCAGAAAAGTGAATGAGCTTCCTCTTAATGATTGCTGGCTCTCAGAAAGAAAAAGATTGTTGGTCTGCAGATCCTGTACCTCTTTTTCTTCTCACCACTACCCACTAATTCATCCTTGTTTTCTTTTTTTTGACCTCAGGCTTTCTCCTCTGCTCTGACTCACTCCTTTTCCCACTATTTTCTACATGGTCCCCTCTGCATTTACCGCTGTTGATTTCTCTCGTTCTGTTTGGTCCCTCTTGCATGGAGGCAGGCAGTGTTAAGCCAGGGAAACTGCTTATATGACATGTAAACTTCTTATCATCCAAACCATGACCACCAGTGAGGTGGGACAATGGAGGATGGAAGATATTTGAGATGTTGTAGGGACATAAGTAGATGCAAGGCAGCAGCCTCACCTCATCAGTTCTCTTCCCAAATTCATTATGTCATGAGCCTGAAGAGATACATTGCAGTACCTCTCTCTCTCTCGGCCCCAAAGCCTGTCCCTAGCCATGAATATGCACAAGATTGATATCGTGCCATGCAACTTAGGGCCAACAGCAGATGACAGGAAATTTCCTTGATTGATGCATCCCAGATATCACTAAGCACACAGGCTGGCCTTAAACCTCCTGAGATTTCTTTTGGGGCAAGGTAGTAGAAAACTTGAACTGAAGAGTTTATTTTAGCAATAAAACTAATCTGAAGGTAAAAGAGACTGAATTTTGGAAGCAGCTAAAGAAATGGAGATTGACAGAAGGGAGATTGACTGACATCTTGATGTCAGATCCCAGTGTTATGTCTCTCCTCCTTCTCTAGTTGTTCAAGGGGTTTCCTGCAGCATGTCAGTAGTGTGCCTCTAAGCACCTGGGTGGTGAATTATGCCTTCATGATGAAGTGTGTTTGGAGCCTTCCGCTCCTCTGATATCCTTTGATAGAGGCGCATTTATGGGAAGCAGTTACAAATTGTGATGAAAAAACTGCCTGAGTCAGTCTTATAGTGTGCCTAAGAGATGGTCTCATCCACTTGACCTCATCCCCTCTGGCAATGTTTTTTATAGCTCAGGCTTTTCATCCAGCAATACTTAACCTCTGGTTCTCATGTGCTTTGCTGTGATCTCTGCATTGACGTGCGATGATGGAGTTCCCCTAGTTGATCATGAGGAAGGAATGCAACTCATGGACTACTTCATGCCTTCCAGCCTAAGGGAAAGTAATCAATTCCTAGAACAGGTGGCAAAAATTACAATGAAAACAATGACAGTAATTACTATTGACTGGTACCTTTGGTAATTCTCCGCTTAACTTAAAGATGTGTGAGTGCAGGTATTAAAAACGAGATGAACCAATTTAAAACTATGTAGTATCTGACCATCTGAATTGGTCAGGTACTACCTGCAACGCTTTGCTTACCTCCTTGTCTTACTGCAAACAGATCTTTCCTCAGTAATAATAGTCATGAGTCATCGAATACAGGGATTTGCTTGGCAAAGATGTCTTTATAGTCTTTTCATCAATAATAAGGCCCATTGTTTTCTGCTGCATATGTGGGGTTTTTTTCCCTCCTTTTTTAAAGAACTGCAAGCAAGAAGAAACATTTTTTTAATTGAATTTTCAGAGTGACAAGTGACATCTGACTGCCTCCCAGGACGTTGGTTCCAATAGACTTATGAATAGTAGTACAGTCCAAAACTGCTGTGTCAGAATGACATATTTTAATACATCACTAGGGAAATGTGAAAAGGGCATCAGTCTGTGAAGCCAGACAATCAAAGAATTTTGGTTTTCAAAGAAAGAAGGACCTTTAGACAACTATGCCTATTGTTCTTTGAAGGAGTGAGGTGGCAACTTAGCAATTGGAGTATGTTGGAAAGTGCACAAATTTCATACTCTTGCAATTTCCTTCCAATTTTTCATTCTTTTCTTGGTATATTCTTTCACTCCCATCTTTGTAATGCATTTTACATCTGTAGTTGTCATCTGTTTAAAAAAAAACACACAATGGCCTCAGACAAACAGTCGCTGTGTGTGCAGATATTGGACACACAAAAGCAGCATCTTCAGTGAATCCATGGCACAGGACACCTACTACAGATACACAAACTGACTGGTATGTGCCCGGATTAGCAGGCTGAATCTTACGTGCTACCCAAAACAACAGCATGACCAAGTGAAAAATTCAGGGCCTGTGTCTTGCCTGTTAAAGCTCAGGCAAGTCAATGGGTTGCTTGTACAGGAGCTGTCCTAATACACAGGAATACATGTGTTTAAAAGGCAAACTTTTTGTGTTGGGGGCTTTTTCTCTGCCTTGCAAAATGTCTGGCATGGAAGGGGCACTGAAGGACTGTGCCAGGGACAGCAGTGAGGTGAAACTGACGCTTGAGCTGTCCCAAATTTCTGGAAGTGATGGGTGAAAGTCAGGATGTTTTGAATTGGCCCGAGTATCCAGCAGAGGAGGAGGCCATCCAGATAAGGATGGCCAACTGCTGCACGTTGCCTTAGCTCACATCAGCTGTTCACAGAGGTTTACCCAAGTGTTATCAACAGTGACTGTTTCCTTCAATTCTTCTAGGAATTTAGTCTGGGGAGGAAAACTGATGGGTTCACAGCTTTGGAAAACCATCAAGTGTATTTATGAACAGTGGCATCAAGTGCCTCTTTGCTATTTTACTATGTACTTCAGATCTAATAGATGCAAGACAAGATAGTAATTTGGTTTTTAGACCCACTTGTATTCCTGCTCATCATATGACATGTGGTAGTAGTGTTTAATGCACACAGTTACGAGGAATTCATGGCAGAGCATAAAAGTAATTGACACAACTTAGTTTGCTTCTGATAGCTACAACTTGGCAGCATTTTCTTGAATGATAAATGATAGAATTAATATCTCAACAGTGAGATTTGTAGCCTTGACCGCTTCAGGTTGCAGTCTTGCTTTTCCTCCTAAATATCACAATTTCTGTATTTAGAAAGGTGGATTTTGTTTTGACCGTCACAAATGGTTTGCAGCTGCAGAAGAAAAAAAATGCTCTTTTAAACATTAAAACTGTTTCAGAATTGTTTTCGCAATTTCTCATCTTCAGTTGCCCTTCTCATATGTTGTTACTGTCCCCCCACCACCATAGTCTCACTGCTTATGATAAGCTGTGTGAAAACTACAAACAGAAAGCTTCACACCTTGAGGCAGCTGCCCATAAACCTCTGGGGGGTATTTTTTTTCTTTTCTTCTTTTATTTTTTTAACCTTCCTGAGAGCTTGAAGGTACTGCAATTTTATTTCAGAGGATACAGGATAGATAGTATTTCATTAACAGTCCTCTTACAAAGGCATGTCATATGCAGATGGCGACCTAGGTCATAGTACTTTTGGATTTTGTGGCTGCTGCCCAGGCTTGCGAATGAAATAAGGCCTTTAAAGGTTTATACTGCATTGCTAGCAGTGCATTTGAGATGGCAGCAATTGCTCACACTCACAGAGCAGCGGTAGCCAGAGTGCAAAATTTTGACTTGTTTTTCATCCTTTTGTTAGTGACTTTTTAATGAAATGGTCAGGAGAGCTTCCAGATGATGAATAAGACTGTTTGTTATCTTCAGCATCATGAGCTAAAGTATTAAAAAAAAAAAGAAGAAAAGAGGTGGAAATACATGGGCAAGAGCAATAAGATGAAACAAGAAGAACCAACTGTGAACTATTGGACAAGCATATTCATAAAACTGGAGAGAGAAGTGCCTTCAGTTTCCTCGTGCGTCACTGGAACCATTTTATCTGCTTCATGGCACTGAAAAATAGTATAAGGTCATGGAAAAAAAGTGTCTTAGCCTTCTGCTGTCCTGTTCCATAGATGAGAATGATTAATGGGAGGTGCCCCCTCGGAACTGATGACAGAATTTGACTCATTGTATTTACTTAATTTTTTAATATGTTGGTTTTAGTGGTGATTTTTAGCAGTTTACTTAGAGGGACTAAGGATATTCTTTCTCAGAATTGCTGAGCTGCGTCTTGCCCACTCAGTCCTCATGAGATTTTGGTGTGCTGAATATTTCTGATTCTTAAATACATTAAATTAGGCAGAATAATGGAACTATGTCTGTGGTGCATTTTCTTTCTACTTATAAAATTTGTATTTTAAAATCTTGCTTCAAGACTGTGCCTACCATTTACTTTTAGGGATATTATACTATCATATGCTTTTCTATCATTTAATTTGCAATTGATTGCTTTCTCCAGTGAGGCTGGAAAATTAACTTGGATTTGAAAGATACATTGTTGCTTTGCTGGAAGAGAAAAAAGGCTTTTTGGTGAAATAACATATAATACCTCTGAATATGTCCTTTACTAAATCCAAGGGCTTTGTTTTGATGCAGCAAGGATGCAAATTTTACATTTTTTTGCTCTCTTGTTAAGGCTGTGGATGAGGAGTCTGCATTTTACTGCAAGACTGCAATAAATATTTTCAGGCATGTACAGATGAAAGCACAGTGTGTTGCCATGTTCCTGTCCTAGCTGGAGTCTCAAGAACACTATAAATCATCGGCACAGGGCTGCACCATCCTGTTCAGAGGCAGGAAGAGTGGCTCTGGCAAAGTATTTGCAGTGATGTGGTTCATGCTTTTCTGGTCTCGAGCTGGAGTCTCTGTTTAGCTCCATGTTGCGTGAGGTACTTGTGTCCCTAATTGTCATCTAAATGTTCATACAGTGATTTGGAAATGTGGTGTGCTGTGAACAGTTAGTTGTTTTTGTTCCGAAGTATGGATTGGAAATATGAGAGAATTGAAAGTAAACTGGGAATTAGGCCCATATCCTGCAGACACTAATGCAGATGTAGCAGCTGAGTAGGCATGCTTATATTTAATCATGTGCCTAAGGGTTTATATGAACAGTGTTTCATTTGTGTTTTTTTTTTTTTACAGGGAGGAGAACTTTTATATTATTGCCTTTTTTCAGTACACTTCATATATTACAAAATTTTAATACTTTTTCTTTTTAGCTTCTTGAATAATCTGCTTGTAGTGTAAAAAGGCTGTTCAGATTTGTCACAGTAGCCAGGAAACTAGGATAGAGCAATGGACATTGTATAGATCTAAATAAGTAGTGCAGGTACCACTTTTGGTCAAATCAGAGTCAGAATTCAGATGCATTTCATGTAAGAACAGTATAGTTTTAAAACAAAAGCCCTCAATACTTGTAAGCACTTCAGACACACAAGAAACTTTATGATGAGTTGTCTTGAACTTCAAATTACTACAAATTGCTTCAAAATGTTCAATTTGGAGCATTGCAAATACATGAAATTCCTGCTCTGCTCACACTGGAGCTAAAGCACAGTGCAAGTAGGTATTAACAGTTTTTTACCAAATTGCTCAACCAGGAACATGTGAGGACTGAGTCTCCCGAAGACCCAGTCTCCAGCGTGCAAATGTTTCGTCAATGGTAGCACAAGACAGACTGACTTTCTTGCCCCTTCTCCAGGCAGATAAATTGCAGCTGTTCTTTCAGAATGCATAGGGTTACCCCCTTTAACTGAAATAAACACCACCGTACCTCAAAAAAGCAAATTTTCATTGAAACATGATATGATTTTAGGAATGCAAAAATTTCAGTTCTTTTTAGTAAATAAGCAAAATTTGGCTGCAGGTTTGGGGGTTTGGCTGCAGGTTGGTGTTAGCTTTCAGTTGGCCTTAACTTTTCAGACTATCTGAAAATGCAAACTGGAAATGTAGTGGTGCTAAGTGCTGTGTGGCAGTGGAGCCACACCATGAAGATTTCACGTCTGTGCTTGGTGAAGGCTTGAGTAAAATTTCACTGGGATTGATTTAACACTTACTATTCATTTAGGGTAAAGATCAGCAAAGAAGGTCCTTCACAGAGTTCAAATGAGGACAACAGGTGAAGCAGTAAGGACCAATAATATAACTACAGGCTACGTGCAAAGCAAAGCAGTATGAGATGGTTTGACAAAACTCAAGGGAATTAATAAAGCTTAAAGATACCGTGTAAAAAGAGGCAAACAACACAGAGGAGGCACCTCAGAAGATGGATTGCAGTTTCTGTATAGGCTCAAGGGAACATCTTGGTAGAGAGTAGTTGCTAGCCAGGGTCTTTTTCTGGCAAAGGTAGAAGTTTCTCCCTTTCTGTGGCTTGCTCTGGCTTTGTAGATAGGATTGCATGAAATAAGTATCTAATCCCATCAGCCCCCTTCTTCCAGTAAAAGCAGTCATAAATATTTGCCTTTCTTTGGATGAAAGAGGTCAACAGGCATATTATTAAATAAACCTACCATTTTTTCATCATATTGCATTAAATTTAGGAAATTAATGTCATTTAAGCCTTTACATCGGAAGTGATTATGGGGATTCTCTCGCTCACTCACTCTGGTGATTTGAATCAAACATGTATGTGTAAAACACTCTAAATTTCATTTCTGGGTTGATGGGCAGGCAAATATTTGTAAAATATATTTAAGTTTCGTTATTAGGTTTAAACCGTAGAGGAAGTTGATAGCATGTTTTATTTTCCTACAAAACATTTTTCAAAGATATGAAAGATAATGGAAACCAGCCTATTTGAAGCAGTAAAAGTATGAGTTACAATAAGTAGACATGTTGCCTGGAATTTACAGAGGACCCACAGGAATCAGCTAACTCTATTGAAAATCCTGGCCGTTGTATTTATATAAGCTATTGTACTCTATATCTGATTTTTTTCCCCCAATGTGTCTTCTGTGACTCATCTTTCTTAAAATAGTTCATCTGGTAATTCAGAAAAGACAATACATCACATACACTTTTTCCTGCAGGACTGCAGGGTAATAAATGACAATTTGGGGCTGGGTTGGGGGAAAGACGTAAATAAACAGATCTGTCTACAAAAGAGAGCAGAGCTGAAGCTGTCTGCAGTGAACAGTAAAAGTTCTGTCTCCTGGATAAAACACACATAGGAAAAAATGTCTGTTTCAGTATTTAAACAAATAAAGTATTTAACCAACAGGAGCGTGACAGGCAAATGAATCTATATTGGCCCATCTAGAGGGAGAATGTGGGGTCAGAAAAAACGAGGGAAGGCGGGCTGGTTTCTGATTTGCCTTTAACAAAGTCTCCTGGAGAAAGCGCCCAAATTCCGCTGTACTCTATTGAACTTTGGAAGACAGAAGCAGTAAGAGAGAGAAAGAGGAAGCCAACAAGGACAGAGGAGCAAGTTACAGGAATGAAAACTATTTCCAGTATCAGTCCAGTATCAATGGGACAATTATTTCCAGAATCAGGTATCCAGTGAATTAATTCTACTCATATAGGGGACAGGGGAAAACAAAAGGATAAAAAAATAATAAATATTTTTGCCCTATTACATTCACCCTTTGGTACTCTTAGATATTTTTCAGTCACTTTCAGAGTTTTGCTAGATTGTTGGTGAGGACTATAGCAGAATGTAGGCCAGTAAAATTAGCCTTGTAATAAAGGAGCTAAAGCAGTCCAACCTTCCTGAGGAGGTTTGTAACTGCAGAGACTGCTTTGTGGGTGGCATTGCTGATGGAGGGGAGCTCAGCAGTGAGGAACTCTGAGCATGTAGTGTGTTTGCAGTCAGAAAGAGTCATGAAAGAACATGCAAGAATGGAAATGGTAATAAAAATTGCATGCAGATCCATGCCTCTTCCCTATAGCTTTCAAGAACTTTTCAGGCTTTCAGTTTTCAAGAAAATATTTTCTCTAACTCCTCCCATCCCAACTCATTTTCTGATTTCTTCCTGTATTTTCTTAAAAAGTTCTTGGGAGCACAAGCTTTTGATAAAAAAAAGCAGTTTTGATTCTAACCTACATATGACTCTTCTCTAAGGGCTCCAAGTTCCTCAAGTGACCAATCACCTATTCATATATCATCATATATTCATATCATATATTTACCATGTTGTTCTACTTTGGATGAGAGGTATATGCATAAGCTGTTTGTCGGTTTGTATTTTCGCTGTTAAAATGAAACAACATCTCAGTTTCAGGAAGGCTTTCTCTCCACTCCTTTCCATACTGATCACAGTCGCTTAAAGGTGGTGCAGCCCACAGATGCCGAAGAGCGCACGGTCCAGGAGGCGGCCAAGGAGATGAAGAATCGGATTTGTCCATCTGGAGGCACAAAGCCTGGTTTGCAGAAGGGGGTGTGATCAGAGTGAGCAGAATTATCCTTGCAACCAAAGTGCTGTCTCTCCAAAATCCATCCAAATTAAACGCCATGCACTCTCACATCCCTTTAGCTGATGCCATTAATGCAAGTTGTTCAAATCAGAATGGAGGAAATTTATTACCCTTCTTCTGGCGCTGGGACAGGGAAGGCATGGGTAAAAATCACTATAGACTGCTATTCTATTCTAATCTTGGAGGTTTTAAGCATACAATATAACACATATATCTATCAGCATGTATAATTTTTACAATTTACTTTCAAGTTCTGACTTTACTTGGAAGTACTTTCAGGATTTTTTTTAATGAAATCTTTACAGAGAAGGAAAATCCAGATTAGAAATTAGTGTTAGCTAAATGAGGGGAGATAAGCAGATGGCCAGTTGCTGTATAAAGCTTAGAGAAAACTACCTATTGTGCAAACTTGGAGTTGGGGGTTGGCCTTTTTTTTTGTCTTCAAGTTTAAAAGCTCAAGTGGATTTTAATTAAAGTTACGTTCTGTTACTTAAAATAGTTCCATTCCTGCAGCGAAACTACTTTCAAAGGCTTTTTCCAACGTTGAGTTAAAATGGTTACGGTCTTTAAAATCTTAAAATATATTAAATCCCATAATTGCCATTCTTTCCCCCCCCTTTCTCTACGATGCAGAATCTGTCAAAAAATCTCCACTTTCAACTCAAATGCACAGCTATATTTAAAGTATGCGCTATAGTTTCCTATGGTCTTTTAAATGGCATTATTTCTGTTGTATTAATGTATGCACAGCCTTCTGAAAATCTTCACTGCAGCAGAAATCTAGGTATTAATCAGTCCATTTCAACATCACTTCTGAAGCCGTAATTCCAAAACATCCCCCCTCCCTTTTTTTTTTAACCTTTCCAGCTGCAGATTTCCACATGGCCACATTTTGAGATACAATGAATAATTTCAACGTAGCAGAAGGCACATGTTATCTAAAACCAGCTGAACTGTGGAAGTAATCAAATTCAAGGCTTTGAACCGTGCCCTAGTCTACACTGACTCTTGGACCTATTGAAAAGACTATGAGAATATGTTTGTAGATCATCTGTACTGTGACTTGCGTTTCTCCTGACAACAGTGCTGTTGCAGATATGTGTGAAGAAACAGTTGAAAGACATGTGTTGTAATTCACTGTAGTGTCCCTGCTTCTATTTCTTGTATATGAGCTTGAGTGCTCCTAGTGAGTTATAAAAGAGAGACTTAGACTTCAGCCAGCACTTGAAATGGACTCTAAATTCTGTATTTAGCTGCATGTTTAAAGATAGATTTGACAGTGGCAGCAGTATCTCCATGTAGTTGGTTGTCAAATGTATTTTATATTTGCTTGGCTACAAGTACTGCATTGCACAACATATTGCTTCCTCTTTCCCCACCTCCCCACTCTCATGGAAAGTGGTGAGCTAAGTTATCTGTGTGAGGCTGAGAACATGTATGACATTTCTGTGAAAAAATTTTGCTTAGAAAATAAAGCTGCTCCCTCACAAAATGAAGTATTTGGGATCTTTATCATTTTGTGTGTCATTTTGTGGATTGACTTGCCAAATGCATTTGTGCGTATGTATACTTCTCATTAGTAATTCAAACTAGCTTGCCAATGTGACCCTACACACTTTTGCTTCCAAGTGCATGGGGCAGGAGAAACCTTGCTGAGAAACTGTTAGGTCTGGATAATGTTATTTTCTTTTCTTTGACTCTGTAGAGATGTGTCTGTGGATACTATACACCTATGTGGTTTATTCACTCCACGTTAATACTATATTTGCAGCTGCAGTGGGTGAACAAAAGTTGCCTGACAGCATTTTATAAGGCATAATTTCCCAGTCCAAGGTGGAGGCCTAGAATGAAGTCAATCTTAACTCTTGAAGCTCCCAAATTCAGGAGCTCTGTAAGACCCCCCGATACAGATGAAGTTTTGTTTGTACACTTTGAGATTGCTTTGCGACAGAGAACTCAGGCAGAATTTAAGAGGTCAGCAGTATATGTCTTCTGTGGAAGATGAAAGGAGCATGCGTCAGAGACTTCCAGTGTCTTCAAGGTTGTGAGGGAGTTTTTTGCGTACTGTGAAATGTAGTGCTTTATTTGGATGCTAGCTCTTAAATGTTAGGCTTGTTTGACAGTTCCAAATATGAGATTGGTAGCTTTTTATATGTGGAAAATGACTTGCATATTAACTTCTTCATCATCATTTGGAAGTGAAAATAAGACTACTAATTCATCAACTGATTATACTTGCTCCTGGATTATCTTGTAGAAATGGGAAGCATTGACGTATAACTACATTTATATGATGTGAAATTCTAGAGGAGGCTCTAGAAGCTAAGAGATACAATATGCAATGTCAAAAGTTTAGGATTGTTTTGTGTGTGGTACTTGAATTGCTTAGGTGGTTTCCCGGAGTACCCAGTGAAGGACCTTGGTTAAGCTGTAATGGGCAAAGAAGACAAAATGGCCAAATATGATCTATTTAATGTCTTTCAGGTGAAGATCAACACAACAGAAAGAACAGCAGAAAATTAAGGATTATTATAAGTTTTGTTATTCACTGGAAAATTTTATTTTGTGCTGTTTTAGCCTCTGAAAACTACTTTACCTTTAAAATATAGCTACAGGAAAAAGTCCTGTTAAAGAGGATGCAGGATGACACTGTTTTTCTATTTAGATATTGAGCTTTTGTCCCATGCATGCAGGACCTAAAGCAACGCTTGGATCTTGTTTCCAGTCTGTATGTGGGACTGGGAAAAAACAAAACAAGCCAACAATAAAGCAATATTTAAGTAATGCAAAGTTTGATGAAGGCCATTTGGGTTTTGGATCATGAGGTTTTTATTTGGGGGAGGGTATGTGTAGGGTTGCAGGAGGAGGAAGAAATGGTAGTTGACCCAGCAATGACCGAAAATAAGCTCGATGGTGTCAGGTTAACTAAGTATATTAGGAACAGCTGCTTTTCATGTATACCAAACAGAATCCTTGACTATCAGCTATCGACTTTTCTAACAGGCATCTGGAGTTCCAAAAGTGATACTCAGCGGCCCATTACTATTTTGAACAAGACCTCATATTTCTTTTTCTAAAGATATATTAGAAATTGCAATTCTGGTGACCTCTAGCAGACCTGTATGACTTAAGAACCCAGGATCTCATTTCTTCCTTGATAATTGTTTTTCTGCTCCATATCTCCCTTGAAAATTGAAGGTATTAGCTTGTTTCAACTGTGTGACAGTGGTACTCTCTATGCTCTGCATTAGAAATCAGTGATGTGGAGCCTGCCTGGCCTGTCATACAAGATGAGGCTCTGGAGGACAGAAAGTGGAGGGGTCCTTGCTCCAAGTCCCTGCTTAATAATCCCAATTAGTAACAAGGAACTTGCAGAAATAGAATTTGTGTATAAATTAGCTAATTTTTTTGGCATAGAACATGTAAATCAGAGTAATACCAGAATACAAAAAAAAAAAAAATTTACAGCAGCTAGGAAATATATTTTCTTTTCTGTACCACACATATATATGGTTAGACTTGGTGATCTCAGAGGTCCTTTCCAATCATTAAGATTCTGTGATTCTATGGAGAAAAATGAAGGATTCTCACTGAACACAGGGAAATGTGAGTGGCTTTCTGGCAGTGGTCCCTGCTGAGGCAATCGGGAAGCTCCCTTCTTGGGCCCAGAAAAAAGAATTTATGTGGACTTTGGCACAGATGTGTGTCTGTAGATCTGAGAATAACTTATCCCTGACTGAGTGGCATAGAGGATTTGCGTTCAATTTTTATGAATGCTTATAAGGCCATTGTTCTCCAATTTCTGATTGATTGTCTTTATGTAATGAGGACAACTAATATAGACTTGTCAGAGTGACTGAGGAAGGTCAGCTGTGGCTGCTTTAGTTTAACACAAGCTTCTAAGGTTGCAGAATGAATTATGTTTTGTTGTATGCAACGAAAAGCACATTATTTAAGTGTTTGGGGGTTTTTAACTGCCTGAGGAATGCGCTTTCCCTCTCTAAATCTTACTCTGTCATTCAATAGTCCTAATTGCAAATTAGCTCAGATTGATTGATATCCTCTGTCGACAGTCCCTCTGTCAGTTTTAGAAGGTTGATGTGGAGCTAATGTTTTCAAGAGACCCTGGTTAGGGGTGCTTTCAGAGCAGATAATCAGTCACAACTCGGACTGAGCAGGATCCATAGGTATTCAGCATTTCAGAAAGTCAAGCCCAGGTGGTTTGGTGTGGGCATCTGGTGTTGTTCATTACTTGTGCTACCACAGACTAGGGGTAGGAAGGTGACAGACCACAGATTCTGCAATAAAATCTATTGTGAACTTTCTTGAGGTCACCTCATTCTGGGCTCCCTTTTCAGAGGAAAATTCTCATGTCCTGCTGTGAGGCTGTGAAAAGTCCAAGCACCAACTGCAGCCACCAAAATAATACCATGCAGAAGGCTGAAGACTCAGAGATTGCTTCTCTTTCTGTTTGCTCTACTCCACGTTCATGTCCACCTCAGAGAAGCTTGTCTGGTGGGCCAGTTGTCAACATGGAACAGGTAGTTCAATTCTTGAGGCTTTAGAGCCATCCCAGATTTAATTTGTCTTGATTTTGCTGCTGGATACTGGGACCCTGCACCTAAGCTGCTGCTCCTCATGACACAAGGTCTCACTTAGTCTTTTAGTTATGATGGTTGCTCATCCCTGTCTCTCGTAGGGCTCTCCACTTTGTGGGTGTTCTTTATAGCCTGAGCTCCTCTACTTCAGCCTTAGTCTGCCTGTCCACTGGGCAAAGCCAGCCCTGGGAAAGGGTAAGAGCCGCAAAGTCTTCTTGTCTTAAGGGGAAGGGAGTCTTTCTAACTGGAGAGCTTTCTTTTTCCCTTCAGAAAATTACTCTTTGAGCCAACTTTGCCTAGCAGCTCTTCACACCAATAGTGAAGACAGCAGTTGTTCAGCACTGGAGCAGAGATAGAAGAAAGGTTTGCCTTTTCTGAGTTACCGTTTCACTGCTTTTAGCAGAAAATGCCCCCAAGATTTGGCAAAAAAACCACTGCCCCATTCCAAGCATCTCCTGTTGTATGACAGCGGCCAAATAAATTTGCTTTTCCCAGTGGTTAGGAATGGGTTGCATGCCTTCTCCAGTGTCAGGCTGCTAGGCTCACAAAAATCTTAATAGCTCCATCTGTGCATATTTTTATATGAGTATTTTTGGTGGTCTGACTGACTTTCCAGCCTTCAAGGCAGAGAAACAGGAAAACCATTCATGGAAGTCTTTTCAGGGAAAGCGGTTTTCCTAAGAGGATGGAGAGAGTTCCTAATGAGAGATGTGTTATTGCTTCATCTTTATAGCTGAACAGATTTTAATTCTGGTTTAGTGTGAATTACTATCCTAATCTGAGAAGCAGCTAACTTAGCGTATTTGCAGGGACATTAGTACTGGCTATATATTTTCCACATGCTGTGCTATTAAAATAAATGGCCATTGTATGAAGTTGGATCAAACACTTTCCTGGTTATAAATTCTGATGGCCAAGTCATGCTGTAAAAGCCTTACTACCAATCTCCATAAATATGCTGAGAATATTTTCTGTAACTGAGGCTTTTACATCCAGACAGTGGCACTTCAGTGTGGTAAGATTCACTAATTACAGCTCTTTGGTCAGACTTTTGTGTACCACGTGGCTGGAATCATTCCCTTAGAAGGGGACAGAGCTTCCATAAAGATTTGGAAGGTTTCCTCAACATCTTCTTTGTGGGACAGGTGGCTGATGGGGTGGATCTTTTGGAGAAAGGTGGCACCCAAACTGGCTTTGCGTTTTGGTCTGTTGCCTGAAGGATTTAGCTTTATTGCTGTGTGGAACAGTGAGTGGTGCCCAAGGGTTTGGTGGGAAAAGGTTGCAGGGACCTGTCTGGACTCTGCCTGCATGGCATGGCTGCATCTTCTTGTAACACCTGATGATTGCAGCATTTCCATCGGGACTATTTCTCTGTCGTTATAGAAAGTTTTGTGGTAGATCTTGTGTTGTAGGTGAAATAAAAACATGAAGTTTTTATGAGTAAAAATGAATCATTAGATAAGTATTCACTGTGAAATAAATTTATGTTAAAATAATGGCATTGATAAATCCATGGATTGGTGCTTGCAAACACAGCTCTGAAAAAAAATCTGCCTTGATGTAAGTTCTGTTGCATAATCCATGGGAGCTTTGTGTTAATTTTAGGATAAGAGGTGATGGGTTTTTTAGGCTGTACTCCTATACCCTGTCAATACTATATGAAATTGTGAAGATAGAAGTTAAGAATAAATGCTCTTAACAATCCATAAGAAGCTGTTGTATGGCAATTGGTATAGTTTAGACAGTGGGTCTTGACTCCTGCATTTGTTGCTGTTACAGTTTGAAGGGACCCATACTGAGAATGTATGTAATGCTACAAGGACTTTTTATATTACCAGAGTGACGCGAGCGAAACAATGCAATAATATTAACTGCCAAATAGAAACTTCCTTGTAAACGTTGATTTTTTGATCTGATACTCAGATCCCTGAGAAAAAAAGACAGCAAAGTGCCATTAAAAATGGCATTGAATGTAGGAGGGGAGTTGAGAAGCTGACATTGGGAAACGGAGAGCAGAATTTATGAAAAAAGTCTTCTTGCCTACAGCACTGCCCTCAACATCATCCCCATTCCAGTCTACAACCCTATCTGGCCTCAGAGGTTGCTTCAGTGCAAACACTATATTTTCAGCAATATTCTAAAGCAGGCATCTTTTTGTTTTGTCTTATTTTGTATTTCTTCTGCCTGACAGCAAATTTAGCCATAAATCCATATAAGAAATTTATTTTTAAGTTGTCTTTAAAAATGACTGTTCCTATTTGATATTGTTGCGTACGTTCTCCCATCTGTAGCTTTTCTGTGTTGGCAGAATAGAGGCTAGCTAGAAAATCTGATTTGGGATTAGGGTCAATCTCTAGCTAAATTTGACCTGGATGGCACTGAACACTTAAGGTTTCATTGTTAATAAATAATTTTATCAAGTCATCTTCCCAGTATCAGGATTACCATTGTCTATGAGATGATGAATTTCTTATTTTAGCTGAAGAATTTTGTAATAAAAGCTTTGAAACAAAAATTAAAATAAGTTTTATGGATCATCTGTTTCCATGGGAATTTAAGAATTGTGGTGATAAAACCAGTAATTATATCCTTCATGAAGAAAAAAAAAAAAAGAATAATTATTGACAAGTTGATATGAAGTGTGATTATTTTTATAGCTTTGCATATCTATATATATATTTGCATACCTATCTATAAAGATATTTATGAAGGTATAAATAATGTAATAGATTTAGGAAATTAATAAGTTTTTTGTTGATAAAGGGGCATATAATTTATTTGGGCATTGTGTACATCATTTAACGTTGGATTTCTTAAGTCGTCAGTGCTATTTTTAAAGGTATATGAATATAATTTTATTCAGGCTTGCATCTAATTTTGAATTATAGTTACTTGATTTATTTCTATGTAATTATTTAAACTTTGAATTCTTAGTAATTTCTATAATAATCTGAATTTATGTTTAAGTATCTTTTTTTCTCCTTTTTTTTCTAAAAAAAGTCAAAGTTCATAGAATTATATTCATATTTCATGCAAAAGTTTTGCAGGCAGTTTTTTCTGACTTCTGTAAAGGCCAGGTATTTCATTCCTTGAGTTTCTGCATTTGAAAGCCAGAGATTCCTGACCCTATGAAACACATGAGACTCGTGTATCACAGACGCAGGTTCATCAGTCTCAGCAGTCGGGGGGGATGCAGGAGGTGGCAGTGAACATGGCATGTGCATGTAAGGGCAGGGACGGGTCTGCAGCCTTCCCTGCTCTGCCTCTGGAGACTGAAATCCCGGTATCTGGAACACATGGCAATGCCAGGACACAAGTTATTGGAGAAGAGGTTTGTGGCAAGTGAGCTTCTGCTGTACCAGGTGCTCATTGCAAAAAACCCCAACAACTGCTTACACTGTTACAGGTGCATCCTTTGAAAGTGGAGATGTGTCACACTTAGCTGTCTAGAAACCCTTTCAAACGCAAGGCACATCAAGTACCCTGTCCAATATTGTCTTGTTTCGTCACATAAAAGCCATGCGTTCCAGCAAAGTGTTTTGCCGTTTGTTGTGATTGTTTGCTTTGAGACAAGAAATGCAGCTCCTGCAGCGCAGGGTCTGTTCCACAGGCATGGCTCTGTTGTGTCCGTAGGTCTGCCTACCGTCCTCAGTCTTACCTCTAATAGAGTTAGTGCCTTTGAAGTGCAATAGGAGTTTTTTAATGAGACTTAATCTCATTATGTGCTTTTATCTGATCCTATCATTGCTCGTTCCCTACATTGTAGGAAGAGAGAAGCTCCCTGAAATCTTGTTTTGAAGTGTGGAATTGGTGTGAAATCTTTCTTTCTTTTTAACAGGAGGCTGGCGGCGAGGGAAGGGGATGGATCACAGATCAGAAGCACAGTGCACAAGTGAAGTGTTTTAGACAACATTTGGCTTTTCTTTGTTTGCTTTCCCCAAAGCTGCATGCTTAGAGGATTTCAGTGGTTTCTCTCCTTTGCTTTGTTATAATTCTCATTAATTATATTGCTGATCCCTGCACTGTATATTAAAGCTTCATTTCCTTTGAAGTTGTGACCCTCTTTTTGGTTTATCCATACTGCTTGTTAAGCATCTAACTATAGCGGGCTTTGTGAGTTATTACTTTCTGTAGTTGGGCTCAAGGCTACAGTGGAACAGAGGTATTACTCAGCAAATGTCTGTGGCAACAGTGGGTTGTAATTGCTAATTAGGCAAATGTATAGTAATTTAGCAAGTGAGATGTTTTAGCCATCCTTGGTTTAATTATGTGCTGTACGGATTTGAATAGCACATGAAGAACTAGAAAGGGAAAATGCATCACAAATTGCTTAGATTGCTTCATTAAACAGGGTTTGGATTTTTCCTGGGATAGAACTTTAATAAACCAGTTAAAGTAGACATTTTCCTTTAGGAATTCAGGCATAAGTCACTGCCTGAAAAATTTTCATTAATTTTTCACAGCAGGTCTCATCCATTGCTGCACTTTGGTCCCTGCTTCACAGGGGAAGGTTACCTCCTGTCCAAGTGTTTGTATTGCTAAAATTCTTGCAGTTTTTCTATAGGCATGGAGCACTGCAGATTTGCTGAAATGATATATTATTTCCTCCTTATATGCATAAGCTGTGAAATACTTAGAATGTGCACAGGTAGTGGGTGTATTCTTTTCTTCCAAAATATATTCATGTTGTGTGGGGGGACAGGAGGAGGAAGGAGCAGAGAGAAGTGGCATGATCCATGGGTACTCCACTCCAGCAAGTTTCTTCGTTTGATAAAACATTGTCTCTAGTGAATGTGGAGGGCAAATGGTAATTCTCATGGAAAACTCTTCCTTTTTAGGGCCATTCCCATATACATAGTGGTCTCTTCTACAGAATATACCTTCTTTCCCTCTCCTGGAATAGAAGAGGTGAGGGAGAACATGTGTTGGAAAGGGAGGATATTGCTCCTCCACTGGTGCTGCTCTCATTTTTGCTGTAAATGGTGCTTACAGCTCGGGAAGCCGTAAACAAACCTTCCTGCTGTTGCATCTGCTGCTTGCTGTGTCAGAGAACAGCTTGGGCAGAGGAGAACTGAGCGCGTTGTTACCTACAAGATATTTTCAAAGGGCTTAATGTTTTCTCACCATAAGGCATCATGCAGAGATGATGGAGCTGCACCTGCCAACACAGCTGCCTTAGGGCTTCCAACATCACAGCGACGTCCTCCTACTCTCCTGGCAGTGAAGTGTTGCTACCTGGATCTGGTGTATAAAACAGATGACACTCTTACCTTTGTCACTTCTGTGGTCAAGAAGGAAGTGAAAGCAGAATTGAGAGAGTGCTGTGCCTCTTTCTCAGCATGATGCCCCACAGTTCAGATGCCCTTTAGAGAGGTTCAAAGGGCTGGGTTGTCCATGGTGTCTGAGCTCTAGGCAGGGAAAAGGGAATTGAGGACAGCTTTTTGATCTTAAGTTGCCATTAGGCAACAACTTTATGCTACTAGTTTTATGTTCCATAAAATGTGTGTATAATAATTTGTTATAAATTATTTATCGTAGAAACCAGTTATTCCCCCTTTCAGAGGGTATCCACCCTTCTCTGCCTGGTATTTCATCCTTTTTCACGAGCAGCATTAGTGAAGCAGATGTGTAATGTACTTCTGTTTGCAAAAGAAATATCTGACTATAGTATCCATAGCTCATTCTAGTGAGGAAGAAGATTGAGGTAGACTGATGAAAATGAAACCTGTTCTCTTTTCATCTAGAGCAGTAAATATGTTCAAATATTAAACAGAAGATCCTGGCTTCTTCAGATTGTAGCAGTAAATAGTGGTAGCAAAGAACCCTGAGAAGAAATTAATTTACACAATAATTAAATTATTTGCCTTTATATGGAAATCAAAGGTTGACAGCCTTTCTCAAGCCCTGAATGATCTGAAACTTGACTCCATAGCCAACTGCTTCTTCCATGTCCCAGCTTCAGGGGGGCTGCCAGACACCGAGGTTGAGCAACAGAGCTTTATTAGCAGTGGGCTGGAGATCTGCATCTTCTGTTTCACGGTGTTTTCAGTCATACTCCTGTTTATGCTTCAACTTTCTGTGGTGGTAGATTACTGCCTTGACAGCATTTATTTGTTTTTCTGGGAGGTCACAGGTAAATGTGTGGGGTTAGTTCAGTGCATATATTTACTTTAGCACTACAACTTTAAGATTTTGTAAGGCATTGCAGTACTTGGAGAATATGAACGGAACTTTTTTAAATATCAATGCACACATTGATATTTAAAACATAAACTCTGTTTAATGATTCATAATTGCCAGGAAGCTGTGATATTAATATGCAGACAGTTGTGTATTGTTTAAATGTGTGCAATTTGGTATAGCGAAAAAAACCACCCTAGATGTCTAGGCTTCATCCAACCTGTTCTGGATAAATTCAGGTCATATTTATTTTAGATTGACTTCCAGAATGATGTCTCTTGGAGTGTTTCCAAAAGATAATCAATATATATGGTGTGATAAACAGACTATTTTTAAAATGTGCATGACCATTTTTCAGTTTTAGATCGGTCATGATAGGCGGATTATCAGCTCCCAGTGAACTCCTAAACAAGCTAAATCATTCAGCACAGCAACAGGGTCAAATTCCTACAATCAGAGGACTGACAGAACACCAACAGGTTGCCCAGGACATTTGATGGGAATAAGTTCTCCAATCTCCCAGATTCTTCATAGAGACCTTCTCCCTTCCTGCTCCCCTCAGCTGCACTCTGATGGGTAGCAATGTGAAGCTTGGGCAGGATTTTGCCCAGGGGCAAAGAGGAATATAAACACAGAATACTAATAACCACTAGTTACATCAAATGCGAGTGGAATTTTCCAGCATTGTCACTGCTTATTACATGCATTACCGAAAGTAACAGCATCCCTGGCCAGGAGCCATCGTCCTCTGCTCCGGTGCTCCTCAGGGGACAGAAGAAGATCATGCCCTCAGGGATCTTGCCAGGCCCATGCAAGATGATGGAAAACAAGACAAGACAGACAGACACAATGGCAAAGAGGAGGGTACAAGGAAAGAATTAGATAAAATGGTATAAACTGAAAAGCAATGTGCTCAGCAGCCAGTAACCCTAATGACAGACAGTTTTGTTTTGTTTTGTTTTTCCATAAAGTAGGTGTTTGATATACTCCTTATTTTTTATGAGTGAAATGTCATTCCTGTCATTAATTCATACTCTGTGTCAGTTCCTACTAACTAAATCTTGACACTTTTCCAGAATACAATGCACATGACACAAAAATGAAAATATTAGACTGGATGTGAGGAAAAATTGCCCTTAAGAGAATGAATACAAAAATAAAAATCTTATTAAAAAAGGACATCTGATGTCTTGGAGTAGTTTTCTTAAGAAAGGCCAGATAGTCAAGAATAGGGAACCAAATGTTGCACCCTCTGAGTCCTAACATTGTTCTCATCAGTGGCTTGCTTGAATATTTCTTGATGTGTTAAGGCTGTTTGTGATGCTGTTGAGGGCTGCCACAGTCACAGGAGAGCTGGAGGACTGTTCTTGCAAGTGGTGTTTTTTTCAATCTTGGCAACTTTTGAAAGTCACCCAGCATTTCTGACAGCACGTAAGGAATGTCAGTAGTAAATATTAAGAACAAATTTGGAGAATATTTGAGACATTTCCTTTGGGAAGAGTAGCTGCCGACTGTGGAATGTTTTGTGCCAACATATGTGGGTAAAAAATGAGTCCAAAGATTGTAAATGGTTAAGAGGCATCATGCGGGTCTAAAAAGAAAAGAGGTCCTTTCCTCTTAATTTTATCCATGATGAAAATTACAGATTCAAATATTAACATTTTCATTTTTATGCTATGAGGAATCCAATAGATCTTCTAATTTCTTTAACATATGGCTGGAATGTGCAGTAGAAACTTTTAGCAGCAAATTTCACTTGATGTTAGAAATTATTGTGACCCTTATGAATGATCCCCAAATATAATACTGTGGATTTTATAGTCAGATTCCATTTTGGAAATTTAGGTTGCAATTAAAAAATCTTATTCAATATATATTTGAGATTGGGTGTAATTTTAAATCAAAAGACACTTTGCAAGATCTTGAGGGCACTTGATATTGAACTAATAGGTACTGTTAGGAAAATTATAGCCCTGATTCTAAAGTCTAAGGGAGCAATCTGAAAAGATTATTGTCTTTTAAAAATGAGAAATAAAACTTACTCATAGCTTTCAGCTTCTAACTGATGTGATGGGTACTCAATGTGTAGGTGTGATTAGCAGCATAATAAAAGTCCATTTTCTCTGTAAGAGGAAAAAGAAAGTTACTTTGCCCTTGATGATAATGCTGCTAGACGTGAGTAATCTTTAGGGCTTTATTGAATTTATGAGCAATCATCTGAAGTAACTGCATAGAGATTTTAAAACTCAGTACAAGTTTTTTAATTAGCCTTTTTTTTTTCTTTTGGTCTTAAATTCAATTCCCTATAGAGAAAGCTAGTATGAAATCGGCATTTGTATGTTATTTAAATGTTACTTTACTGAAAAGTTACCAAAGCCTTTAATAGTAAAGATAATTAGTTTGCTGGTGATTGGCTGCAACAGATAAAACCAAAATATTACAGCATTGTGAACTTTGTATAACTATACATGTAGCAAAAGAGAGAAAATAATATTCTTCAGATGTGTGCTATGCCTTACTATCGGCTTGTACATTATTTTCTGTACATTATATTACGCATAGGAAAAAGAAAAAGCTCAATTAATACTTCAGGAACTCTACTGCACAGAAGTGAGTGTTGTGCCAGATTCCTTCTAATACCACAGTTGCTGAACTTTCCCCTTTTCTTGGAAGAGTTGAAGACTGATTGGGGAAGGTGCCATAGGCACACTTGGTGCTGGTCTTGACATCAGTTTTGGAAGATGGAGTTTTCCCTGGGAAAGCCATTGTGTGTGCTTCTGATAATGGCAGTATTCCCGCTAACAAGTTCTGCTGATTGATAATTGTCTGGAACTAAAGTGGCCAAGGGAGAGGGAGAATGTCAACTCTTTGAGAGCTGAAAGCTCTTCATCATGGCAAACTGTAACAGGAGAGGAGATTTGGTTGCTGTTGTGGAAGGTGTTGTAGGCAACAGCACCCACTAAACTAGTCTGGACCACAAGCTCCCCATCACAAACTGCCATAACAGTAACAGAGGCTGCACATGGCCAGCCAACTTGCTTGAAGGGGAAAATTAACCAAGAATAAGCAAAAAGAGATGCAAGAAGTATGTGTAGAAGTAATTTGGTCAGTAGGTTTCAAGGGTTGGTGAATTCCGTGAATTACTTTTTGCATAAACCTTTTTTTTAAAGGACCTCCAGATCTCTGAGGTTCTTTGGTACTTTCCTCCATGGCCAGAGGCCCATAGCATGTAACCCTCAGGGCAGTAAGTGGCACTGTTACTAAGGCTGAGCAACTGAATGTTGCAAAGCCAACAGGATAACTGTGGTCACTGGATTTTGTGGTGAGCATAAGTATCAGAACTTGCCATCTCCTCAGGTTTCAGGATTGCTTGGAAAATACGGAGTGTGTGAAATGAATGAATGTGAACCTGTTATTTCTGTAGCCCTTAAAAGTCAGGGACAGTGCAAGTTTATCTCCAGCTGAGGAGACAAAAGAAAAGGTGATGATCACAATCAGACACAGAGAGATTTTTACCCCTGCAGAGTGTGCTGCAATGATTGACTTCAGCTGGCTTCAGTTCAGGCATTAATCCCCCGACAGCACTGGACTTTTTTTGCTGTGGTGAGCCTATGCTGTAAGCTGGGCCATGGAGGACCTGCTTCTTGAGGCCTGGCTAGTAGGTGGGAGGTCTGTGTGTGTCCTGACACAGCCTGTTCCTCCTGAGGCTCCTGTGGCCGAGGCAGCCTCCTGCTCATCTCCCACCCATCCCAGCTGGCTGTGACAGTGGCAAGGAGCTCAGGGGTTTTACTCAGCAGCACAGGCTTTGTCCGGCTCACGTTGCTGTCAAAAAGCAAGTCCTGATTTTATCTATTTTGGGTCTAATGTGAGGCATTGTGTAACTTTAATTTTGTTTTTTTCACAATGCTCAGCCAGCGGCACCTCAGGCTGGGAGAGATGGTGCCCTTAGCTGCCTTTATATAGAGGTTTTATGGCACTGGTTTATATAAGCCACTTTATGCTTTTTTTTTCTTCTAAGTCACTCTGCATCAAGTTCCTTGTGTTGTTGCCAGATGGCATCCCTTGTATGCATTTGCCTTCACAGCTCACTTCGCTTTTCATAAATAGTGCTCTGCTGTGCTAGCAAGGATTGCCCCAACCAAAGAGGGAGCAAACAGCTTAGAAAGGGATGATTTGCTTGATGGAAGTCAAGGGCAGAACAAGGGAAAAGCACGGTCCCACCATCCCCAGCAATCATCCTACGGCTCTGACCAGCTTGTTCAGCTGGGGACAAGGAGGCTCTGAATCTGCTCCCTGCTCTCATGTTCAGTCCTGGGGAGAAAGGAGAGCACCTGTAGCTTCTGCAATGAAGCAGAATCAACTCCACGCTCCTTCTGTGGGAAGACCCTTCTATGTAAGTTTTTAAGTGCAGTGACTCTTGTCACTTGTGTGTGACTTGTGTGTTCCATTGCAATCAGTGTTATTTTAAGCAGGCACATTGGCATCGCCAGGCTCTTGACGCACAATTTATGAAGAATTTGAAATTTACTGAGATCTTTTAAGATTTTCTGTTTTGAAGTCCATACAAGGTATCTGTCTTCTTGGCCGTAGGGCTTTCCTCTCTTGGTAGGTGGCTGCATATGGGGTTGTAGAGTGAAATTCCTCTTTCTCAGGACAAGCGTTCAGTCACTGGTGTGATCCAGGTGGTACCGTGAGACCTCAGGTGTCTCCAGCAGCATTGACTGATCTGATCTCTGGTAGGGTGAGTGGTGGGGGTGTTGTGTGGGGGGTGTGTGTGTGTGGGGGGTGTGCTTTCTATCTCAGCTATACCACATCTCCTCCTGTTACTCTGTTTACTACTATAATACCTAATTTAAATCCCAGCTACCTAGCCAACATGGTTTTCAATGCAGACATTTTTTTGATATGGGGTTTTTTGAAGTCACCAAGTCACAGTATTTATAACAGTATTAGAACAGAATAGAATAGACTATTTCAGATGGAAGAGATCTGCATCAATCATCTCATCTAACTGCCTGACCAATTCAGGGTTGACTGTAAGTTAAAGCATGCTGTTAAGGGCATTGTCCAAAAGCCTCTTAAACACTAAGAAGCTTTGGGCACTGAGCACCTCTCTAGGAAACCTGTTCCAGTGTTTGACCACAGTCTTAGTAAAAAGAGTGCTTCCAAATGTCCCATCTAAACCTACCTTAGTGCAGCTTTGAGCCATTCCTTTGGTTCACTGCTTTGAACCAGTGTCCTGTCACTGGATACAAATGAGATCAGCACCTCCCTCTCCGCTTCCCTCTGTAGGAAGCTGTAATGAGCAATGAGGTCACCCTCAGCCTCCTTTTCTCCAAAGTAGACAAGCCCAAAGCCCTTAGCTGCTCCTCAAAGGTAGTTCTAGTTTATATATCTCTTAAGTGAACTTTGTAAGAAAAATAAAGATAGGTAAATAAAATTTACCACAGATTCTTAGTTGAGTACAATGTTTTTTCCAATAAGTAGATTCTTCAAATTAAAAATGAAATAAAATGAAGTCTATTAGAGGTTACCTTACATTACAGTTGAGCCAAAGTTCTTCAAGAAAACATGTTTTTATTTTAGCATTACCCAAGGTTACTTGGGATATCTGGATGCCTCTGGCTTTAGTATCTAACACATGTACACCATGTACATGCAAGTAGTCCCAGAAGAGGTGACTGTTAGTGAGAGCTGAAGCTGTTACTGGCTAAATGTTTTTGGTTTTCTTTCCCTTGTGCAAAGTAGTCCATTATTCTAGAATGGGCTCATCACTAGAAGCATGACACAATCTACATTTAGTGACATCGTAAGCACCAATTTCATTGTTTTTTTTCATGAAATACTGGAATTGATATGTTTGGAAACAGAGGAGCATATTTCAGTGTGGGTTCACTTCTAAGACTAAAATACTCTTTCTATGCAAACTCTGTCTACCTCTAGGATTACTGTAATTGATGGCTATGTCTGTAGGATTTGTGGAGATGGCTATTTTCAGAATGTCTGCAGGTAATGACTGCACTCTGACTTGTTAATCTCTTCCCTTCTAATTATCCAAGCAGATGTTGCTTAACCCATAAAATGGCTAGGACCAGTGAGAGCTGAAAGACCAATAAAGCATGCAAGTCAGGAAAAAAGTTCTAATAAAAAGGTGAGGAAGGGACAGTTGGTTAGCAGGAGAGATGAAAGCACAATGAAGATGGTGAAGCAAAAATTTCAATTTTAAAATTGTCTTTTGCTATGGAAAACTTTCTGGAATGGCAGACTTTGGTAGTTTCTGGACACAGAATGGATTGTCTACCTGCGTGGTGGTCTGAAGGGTGAGTGCTTCTCCATGTTTGTTCTGTGACCTGTACCCACAGGCTAGGTACCTGCAGCTCATCTTGTCAGTCTTGGGACCTCTGAAAAAAAGAGAATTTGGGATTATTCCAGAGACACATGTTGGGCACACACTTCTATCAGCAGAAATCGGACTGGGGAACAGGCAGTTGAATCCCATAACGAGTTCTTCTAACAAGCTACTCTTGGATCTTTTGGAATCTAGAATATCCTTTGAGAGCAGGATAGGTAACCCCCTGCCAGCGCACATTGGTGAGCGCATGCTGAAGATCCGTAACATCTAATGGGACTGACCTCTCATGGTGGCATTTCAAGGGAGCTGTGCCTGCGAGGACAGGGTTGAGGTTACCCCTGCCTTACATAAAGAGGGGCTGTATGGAAAGGTCCCAGGCAGTCCTGTGCAAGCTGAACCACGAGCTGCATCTCCAGCTCTGATGACATGAGTAATCAAGCCCAAGAGCTTCATACCTAACATTTCCAAACTGCTTTGTAAGCATTAGCAAGCTCTAAACAGCACAGGGGTTTGAATTGGGCCATTTCATTTCCACTGAACTAAAACCAGCTTTTAGTGTACTTCATACTTTGGACCTGAAGTAAAACATTAATACCTGCTGTTACAGACTCTGGAGATTTAGAAATACGAATTGTACAGACCATTAAATTAAATCGGAGCAATTACATGCATGTAGTGTTTTGACAGGGCTGGGGAATCAGGAAATTTGGGATTTTTTCCTGGTCCTGTCAAATTCACTGTGTGACCGTAAGCAAGCAGTTTAACCTCGCAGCATCTAAGGTTAATACTTGCCAAATTTTCAGGGTTTTCTGAGACTAGATTAATGTTTCTGCAATGGCTGATATTCCACAGTGCATTGTTGTTAATACACAAAAATGAAATATAGATTACTCTTTTCTAGTTGAAAAAAAGTGGAATTACAGCCTGCATGTTTTAACATTTTGAAGAATGCTGAGTTAGTATTTGGTAGAAATACTTACAGATAATCAAGGAAGTAAATTTGTGTAACTTTTTGTTTGTTTGTTTTGCTTTAGACATGTGACTAATCCTAGGTTTTTGAGGGCCAAAGTTAGGTAGTTCAGCATTGCAATCACTTCAGCAATGCAAGAATACAGAAACTGTCCAATGGAAAATTATAGCAATGGATTCCCTGAGGAAAAAAAATGTACAAAGCAGCCCTTTCTATGGCAGTCAAAAGGAAACCATCAATTTTTCATTGCAATTTGTAGATGCATCTATAAAGCAAAACTCATCTTCTTTCAGAGTAAGTTATTTTGGGGCCTTTGGCATCAGTGGTCAGTGAAGTAAATCCTGTGTTTTGATTGTTGAAATGTTTTTCAACAGCAGCAAAAATTCTGAAGAGAATATAATTTCCCCTTCACAGAGAGGGAAAACAAAAATGAAGGGACATTGCGGTGCTAATGCAACACCGTGTTGTTCCTCAGGCAGTTAACTTATGCATTTATAAGCAAAGGCAGTGTATTCGCCTTCTGTATAGTCAAGTAGTTTTGTCTGGTGAATCATTTTAACTGTATTACAGAACATTCTGAGTCTTTAGTAAACCAGGTGAGCCATGCAGCTTCTCATTTAGCTTTCAGTTGAATTAGTTTTGAATTACTGGATTTAATAAAGCTCTATATCATAGAAACAGTTTTGTAAAGACTGCAGCATTTGCTGTGATTCTGTGCAAGGAGCTTTCAAACATGGATGAAAACCTATATTTTCATAGTTATTTTCTGTATATCAGGGGGGTTTTAGTTTAATTGGTCACGTGTTCAGACCCATATTACTTTAGGAAAAGTTTCACTAAATAACTAGGCCACTTCCAGGGATTATTTTTTAATCCAGTTTGTTTACGGTGTTGCTCTTAGTGTAGTGTTATATTCTGGAGCTGGTCTCTTTTACACTGAGGAGTTGTAAAATATAAATAGGTTCAGTGCTGCAGCTCTTATGGCTGGGATGGTGTATTAGCAGCAGTGGAAATTCCTCCCCTGCAGACACATCAGGAGTATGTGGTCCAGCTGCCGCCTTCTGAATAAAAAAAAATAGTTAATGGCATTTATGTTTTTCAGAGAAGATTTGCGTTCTAAAGGGAGAGAAGCTGGTGGAATTCAGGGGTTTCCTTCTACACCTTTATACAACAAGATGTGAAATAATACTACATTATCCGATTGTTGTCTAGGCTGATGCGTCCAAGCAGCAAGTAAAAGAAATGTCAAATTCTTCAGACTTTTATGCTTTCATTAATATAGTGTAGCCACACTGTTGGAAAACTCATTTGTAGGGTTTTTTTACAATCAGGATCTAATAATTTATTATTTTCTCAAATAACTTTTAAAAACCCAAGTGATGAATCTGCTCTTCATCCTTGACTTTCCTTCATGGGCTGATGCTATTTATGTATTTTGATCCTCATCTGAAGTCTGTAGAAAGCCCTTTCTTTGGTGGTCTTTGCATTGAGCCAATAATTTTTTAACAGGATGTTTCGATCTTCTTTTACTGCTTCAAACTTAACAAAAATAAATTTAGAAACACTCCCTGTTTACAAAGGATATGACAGTGTTAGTTGATTAAAAGGGGCATAATTTGTTGCCCCACTTATCTTATTTTGTTGATTAGCTGCAACAGACGGTGATGCCCAATTCACTTTTTAAATGAGTAAATTTGGCACATATGCATGACGGTTCCTCTTCTCTCGTACCATCATCAGCAGGCTTTAACTAACTGGCATTCTGCCACTGTGGAAAGTGAGAGTTGTTTTCACTCAATGTGCATCTTGTGTTCACCATCTGTATCGTCCTTTTTTTAGGGCCTGATCCTGCAAAATTGTTACAAGTGCAGTTTCTTCTCAAGCATCTACTTATATTGCTGATAATGAAGCTAAAGGCATAAATAAGAACTTAGCCTATTAATAAAGTGAGGTTTTTTTAGATCTGGGCCCTATATTTGTAAGGTGGATACTCAGTGTCTGCTAAATCTTGTAATAGCCACCATTTGTTAAGAGTATTTATTATATTTGCAGCCATGTGCACTCACAAAAAAAAGAGTGCAATGTCAGACAGGATAAAAGAAAAAAAGAGGTAGTTGAAGGGAAGTAGGGTACAAGCTGGTTAAAATTTGTTTAAGCAGCACCTGCTCTGGTGTTTCTCTACCCTTGCCAGGGACGGATTTTCCTGATGTCTAACCTGAATCTTTAGTGCTTGTGATTTAGTGCAGGAGTTTATTGCTCCTGACCTTATCCATAATATAATTTAGATTTTGTATACGTGTTTCCGGTCCAGCATAATGAGATAATTAGTGTAGTTAGACATTAGAACAGGCTTTAGGGCTTTCAGTTTCCATGTGCAGATTAGAAGCTGGGGAATGGCCCTAGTTTAGACCAGCAGCGTTACTGGTTTCCCCAGTGTGCCAGAGTGGGCTTGGGAGGTGTTTGCAAGACCAAGCCTGGGAACTCTCCCGGTACCTGCAGTGCTCTTACCGGTTAAAAACCTATTTGTTGCCTTTGCTCAGGATTTCTGTGGCATTTATCATAGCCAAGGGATTACCCTGCCGTGTTGAACAGTTGTTGAGCGGCTGCAGTGGGCTGGCAGATTATGTCAGCCTCGTTTAGCATGACTCTTCACAACCCCAACCCTTCCGTCATCACTTCAAGGTGGCGCGGCTGGAGCGGGCCCTGTCTTTTGCCTTTCGTCTCTTCCAGAGCTGGCTGCAATTACAGCACATCCTGGCTCCTTTCACTCACGCTGCTTCTCCGGGGTGGTATTTATACCTTATATGAGCTGGGACCTCGCCCGCCGCTCGCTTTCAAGTCAGGATTTAAGAGACCAGTTACAGCTTCCCAAGCGCGGAGTAGCTGGAGACCTATTTGAGGTGATGCTTCTCCAGGGCCAGGGAGCTGCCGATGGGCTGGGGGGCAGCTGCTCTGCACAGCTCCCCATTGCACCCGGCGTGACACTGGCATGGTTCCCGGGGACCTGCAGCTGCATCCCACCCGGCATGGACCTGCTGCTCCTCTCAGCACTCTCCCAGACTCAGCTTTCAACCCAAATTTTTGGAAGGAAGAGAGGGGGTGTACAGGTAGGGGCAGGGAGGAACCCGATTTGCTTGTTTGTTGATGAAGAAAATACTGCAAAGGATTATGTGCCTTTCATTGGTGTCTACCGCGGGAGAGGTGTTCAGTAGCTGTCTTGGCTGATAGGCACTGTTTAGTATGTGATGGACCACTCTAGGTATTTAGATGAGCTCTTATAAAAAGCACAATTTTATTTTCTTCTGATTTTATTCCAGATAAACCCCAGCATATACATGTACACATATATCTCTTTTTTTCTTGCTAATAATTGGAAATAATGTTGTGCATTTCCTGTAATACTTAACATGTGTGGTATACGTCACTCTGGGTCAGCTTGTACAAAAGGATGGCTCTATTTTCAGTACCCTTAACTATGAGTAAAATGACTTAGATTGCTCTTCTGCTCTCTGCGTTTCCAGGAATCTTCATTATAAGTGCACCTCATCAACCGTCAGTGTCCTTAAAACATACAGTTACAGCTTGTTGGCATAAAAGTAGTTACAGAAGTGAGGTGATGTGAGTTTTAAATTCTCTTTACTCTTACCTCCAAATGAAGACTATTTGCACAGCGGTGTTTTATGTCACCCAGCTTTAGTTATTACTTCGTATAACTGGAAGTTTAAATACTGCACCTGTGCAGGGCTGTAATTCTTACATTACTTTACTTTTCAGGTGGATTCAGTAACATAGCTTAGTGCAAACTCACTGATGACATCCGTGTGTATCTTCACAAGCATAAGCAGTTTTATGAGGATTAAGGATTTTAATATTGCCCTGTACTAAAAGTTAAAGTTTTAAGGTCTGGATAAAGTTCAAGGATAGCAGATGTCAATTTACTCAGCCTTTGTGGGTAAAGAAACATTTTGAACATTGAAAACCAATCAGAAAAAACACAGTCCAAACCCAATGTTTTTGAGAAAACTGAGCTTAAACAAAGCAAACTGGAACTCTGCTTTGGCACAGTGGGACCCTGCTGTGTAGTCAGCAGTGAAAAAGAACAGTTTTAAGTGTAAATAACTTTAACGATACAAACAATGCAAAATTTGTGGAAAATTCATAATCAGCTTTTCACTGTGTTTTACATTAAAGATATTTTTCCTTACAGTATTGACTTAAATTACAGAAATTTTACCTCCCATGGCTTCTTGGAAAAACTGTGGCATTGCTCATTGTTTATGACAAGGCAAATGGGAAAAACAAATGAGCACTGGACTTGTGTGTTTGATTAAACACTTCTTTGAAGTAGAACTCTTGTGTGGTTTCAGCTTTCCTCTTTGGCTTTCACTTGTCATCTTCTGATTGTATTGTCTAGTTTTCCTATGTCCCTAACGTTATATTTAGCTTCATGTTGTTACTGATTGATTGAATTACTTCACTTACCATTCACTTGTCTTTATGCCATTACTTAGAAATCATCAATATAGTAGCAAGAGGTGCCGATACGGTTAGTTGGCTAGGGCTATAAGACTCAGTATTGAGGCTATAATCTACTGCTGACATAATTGTCTATGATTTACTGAGGAGCATAATGAAAAACTTACCTGTAAAGGAGCAGGAGTAGCTGTTGCTTGGTGTCCTGTGTTTCATACAGGATTACTGAGGTCAAGTGGGTTTCTCATGTGGCAAAGAAAAGCTCAGTGATTATACTGTTGCATCCATTTCTTCTTCAAAATTTTGTCTCCTGGCTCCATTAAGGATTTCACTGGCATCGCATCCCCATGGCACCAGCTGGTGATTTTGACTATTAGAGTGGTAGCGTCCACCATATAGAGCATCAAATAGACTTTTTCTTTTATTAGCTTGGTATTAAAAAATTTATTATGCATGTATGAAATGTGGCATTGCATTTTACTGTTCATTTGTCTTTGTTACTAACTGCAGCTGTATTTGAAATGAACATTAAAAGTAGAATAGGAAGAAATTTAGTCTGTGCCTGCTCAGTTTTATCTGAATGGTAGCCTTTTCCAGGAGTCCCAAACAGCTTTGTGGCTGCTCTCAGCAGAGGAACAATCATGTACAGTTTCTGTACAGTAGGCTTTAACTCCACCAGCTTGTTGAGGATACACATATCCCTCAACTGGAGTGGTCATGAAGTTGCATTATGTGCTTTTCTCTTCATGGCTCAAAAATAGCAGAGATATTTGTGCCAGTGTAGTTCTGTAATCACTGAGGAGCAAATCTGTTTTTTTGGTGGGACAGGAGTTATGGGTTGGTCTCTCTCTATCTTATCCATTTACAGTGTCAGAAAGGGCACTGTGGAGTCTAGTTATCCTTTGGGACTGGATTGCCTCAGTGGGCCAGAAGAAGACTGTACCATGTATCTGCTGAGACTGGCAGGCCTGAAGAGGTCAGGGCTCTGGGTTTGCTGCTTACAACGCAGAACCATTCAGTTTCACACATAAATTTCTTTGAGTGATGATGTCACCCTAAAGATGTGCAGTATGTTGTCAGGAAAATGTTAGGCAATTGTAATTTTCAGTAAAGCCAGTTGAATCCTCTTTTATTTTTTAAAAGCTCCTCTATCTGTTATGATGCTACATGGCTTTGCTGTAACAGTTTTCAGCCAGAACTGGAAAATGAAAAATTCCTTGCAGGAACTTGGTAATATGTTTGACCTTCCGTGTGTTTGCATACACATTAAAAAAAAAAAAAAAAACAAACTTGTAGAATGGAGGCTAGAGCAATGAATTTTCTCTGAAACTGGTATCCTTGGTACTTCAAAACCCTGGAGGCTTCTGCACAGAAATGGATTAAACAAAAAGAGCTCCTTTCCACTGCCTGCCTTCGTCATCACGTACCTTTGCTTTCAATAGGGCTTTTGTGAATAAAGTGTTTGAAGACGAGAACCAAGAGCACTTGATGTAAACATCCCTTTATAAGGCTGGGACAGAGTGAAAAAGCTGCAGGGCAGCTGAAAGCCACATCCCGCAGTCTGCAGGCACGTGGTGACAAGCACTGTGGTTGTGCTCAGTTTTAAGTTGGCTTGGTAGTCTTCTAACTGATGTCAGGGGACCTAATGGGCCAAATACTGCAAGTATTGTGCTAAAGAGTAAAATGTATTTCGAATTAAGAGGCTGAAGAAGCTAATGTTTTCTCATATTTGTTGCAGTTTCTTGTGTGAAAGTTTGGGATGATGTCTGATACAGCGTTGTGGTTTTGCTTACAGTGTCATGTCTGAGAAGAGCCTTGATTTCTTTGATTCGTGGTGGCAGATCATTACAGTTGCCAGGCAGGGTAAGAATGTCCTAGTAGAAGTATGTTTCAATAGTTGGTACAAGTATACCTCAAGCCAGAAAGTTGAAACAATGAGAGCATCTCACATTGTGTGTTGAAGACTGTAGAAAATCCATAGTGAAAAGGGTGGGTCAGTCAAAGGCTGGCCTGGAAATATTCAGTATAATGCAGCACACATCTTCTGAAAAGTGCAGATGCTCCATTGAATGCTAAAGGTGTCATTGAGGGATATGGGAAGGGAGAATTAATCTGTACTGGGACGCATCATGTAGCCTTCCTGTACAGTCAGCAGAGAGAAAGGGACGCGTTTACTAAGTCCTGTTTTAGTGGCCTGCTTAGGTCTGATAGAAATCAAAGCCTAAAAGCACCCATTTCTCTGTCAGCTGTACTGACGTTTAGACAGCTGCCTCAGACAGAGACATATGTTTGGATGAATCCTACTCTGGAAACCATTCCAAACTTCAGTAGACAGTGGATCAGCTTTGGCTGAATGGTGCTTAAGCATCCATTTAATGTTCTTTTCCATGCTTATATATATTAATTGTTCTAGAAATAATAATTAACATTTTTAAAAATTGATGCTATTTAGGAATTTGGCATTGTTATATGCAAAATTTTTTATTTTTACAGCTGTAAAGCTGTAATGATAAGCTCATCAAAGATTCTAATCAGCTGGGAACCATCAAACTTACAACACACAGGCACTTTTGTTATACAAAAACACATTATATGTTGGAAATCTCCCTAAAAGGGCAAGACTGGAGTCTTCCAAAGAGTGTTGCAAAGGTGTTTCTTTTCATTCAGATGGATTCTCTGCATTTTGTTTATTCTCATTCCTAAAATACACAGCTTTTCAGTGCAGTTTATATACATGCAGTTTATATATGCTTCTGTTTAGTACTGCATAACATTGCATAACATTGTAATTGTAAATGATTTTTGCCTTCACAGAAACGATGATGTGCGATAATCAGTTAGCAGTTTGTTCCTTGGAGATTCATGGTGTGAATCTTTGAGGGACAGGCCTAAACTAGAGGTTTCCTAGTAGTTCACAAAATTGCAAAATGTAATGGGCCTTTTCCTGGGCTGGATTTCCAGGAGACTGCTGAAAATCTATTTAGACAGGTACCTGTGTGTGGTAATGCTCTGTAGGCACTGAAATGTGAATAATGACCTGGGCCTCAGCCATTGGCATAGTGAAAGTACATGGCTGAAGAGATAAATATGGAGTTCTAGTATCCCTTATCAAATATTTGTCCATGAAACTGGAGCCCAGAATAAGAGGAGGTATCATCAGGTACTTTTTTCATTTTATCTGAAAAATGAAATCTGAAACGACCAGATGGGGCTGGTCTTTTCTTGGTGTTGCCCAGTAACAGGACACAAGGAAATGAGCACAAACTTTAGTATAAGAAGTTCCACCTAAACATGAGGAGGAGCTTCTTTACTGTGAGAGTGATAGAGCACTGGAACGGGCTGCCCAGAGAGGTGGTGGAGTCTCCTCCGGAGACATTCAAAACCCGGACAAGTTCCTGTGTGATGTGCTTTAGGTAGACCCGCTCTGGCAGGGGGTTGGACTAGATGATCTCCAGAAGTCCCTTCCAACCCCATATAATTCTATGATCTGTGTGCATTTTGTATAAGTATTAAAGCCGGAGTCTACATAAATAAGCAAAGCCTGGATCCATATAATTCCTTTGTGTTTTGGCAGCCCAGATGAATTACTGGGTAGGGCTGGACCCCCAGTGCCCTTAGTCAGCTCTGCAGCAAAACCTGGTCTCCATCATGCTCTCACCCTTTCTTTAGGGGGAGCAGTTTTGAGCATACCAGGCCTGCTGAGCAGCTTTCCCATCGTATCTCTCCAGTATGAACAGGCATGCCTGCTCTCTCTCCTCAGCTCAGGTAGATGGCTAGGTATTTAAGTGGGATTAAGCTGCTGTATAAAAGGGATGAAAGTTGCATTTCGAGTTGTTGAACATTACAGGTGTGACAGTTTGCAAAGTCAAAACAATTTTCTCCCCATCTTCTCTCAATTTACTTCTCTGTTGGCGTAGGCACAAACCATGGTTGTCCTCATTCTGTGAGTCTAGTCCTTTTTGATACCCCCTTTCCTCTGCCCTCCACGTCTTATTCCTTTGTCCATGTTGTTGCTAAATCTTGTCATATTTTCTCTGTAAAATTTCCATTTTGCCATTTTCTCGCTGCCTGATTCAGCTCCATCACACTCTGTCCTTCAGTGCCTTTACTGACACTCCAAGCTGTGAATAGTAGCATTAAAACTAATTTGTATTTGCCTTGATTCCATAATGACCTCACATTAGTCTGTTTCTCTAATACTCTTGCCTGTAAAATGCTACTGAGATAACGAACCTCATTACAACATGTTTTTTCCTAACATAATAACAGTATTCCAGTTTGTGAGGTACAAGCAGGTTGAACCCTTAGTTGATGCTTAATTTAATTAATGGGAGGACGTAAAATGTGCTAGCAGGCTAGTACTCCTCTCAGAGAGAAGATGATAATTACTGAACCCTGCAAGTGATTTGTAAACAGCAGACTGGTATTTTTCCTAAACTGACTAATCTAACACTTCAGTAATGTGATTATCTCTTATTACAACCGTTTGTCCACTTTGTCTCACGTTTTGAGATGGAACCTGGTATTTTTCCTTTGATATGCATATTAAAGATGATTCAACTCTTTGAAATCACTGTGTAAATGCACCAGGGCTATTTTCTACTTACTGTGCAGCAGTGCCATTTACTGCAATGGTGAGCAGTGTCTTATTTGCATCAGTGGATAAATGGTGAGGGAATGTTTGCAAATATGTTTTCCTTAAGCAGTTTATCTTCCTAGTGCAGCTGCAATTTTTATTTCACACTCAAATGTACTAGTAAAACACCAGGCACTTTTTTTTTTCTTGTTGATGAAGCAGCTGAGTACAGCAATAAAGGAACTGGAGCCCTTTAGTAAATGTATTTCTTGGATAATACTCTGAACAGATAGACCTTTGCACCTGCCTTCCTTCTTATCTAAGCCTAATATCATGGTATCCAAGCGTCTTTCCAGGGCTGTTATGCTCCAGAAACTCCATGAAAAAGGAGGATGACCTCACTTGCGTTTTACAGATGGAGAGCTGGGACACAGAGGTGTGTGGGGGCTGTCTGTAGCCTGGGACAGAAGCATGTGACCAATGGGTTACCATCGCATTAGGACTCAACATGAGGACTTCCCCCTGAAGGCTGGCGTACTGCAGCAGCTTCTGGGCAGCTCTGGTGAGCGGGCTGCATTGGTGGGAGGTGGTGGCATCCCTGGGAAGGTCTGGTGGGAGCCACTCAAGTCCCTCACAGAGAGTTTGTGAGCAGTTCAGACTGGAGTGCACAGAGCATGTTACTGATCTGGGGGAGTGAAAAATGAAAACCTTCTCTATGAAATGAATATTATTTTTAAAAATGGGGTGATCTATATTGGCCCCTACTATTGCATGTAGTCTTCATATCTCTTTAGTGGTGACATTGCATCATCCTAAGGAAAAAAGAATACTTATTCTTTTAGGAGCAACAACAATTTCTTCTAGGCACTAGATCCAGGCTTACTTGCAGTTAGTTCCTTAATGAATGAGCAGCAAGTGTTCTTCTTTCAGCTGTTTGCAAGCAGAAACAATGAGTAGTGGACCTTATAACCCTTCTGAGATGTAAAGGCCAAAGGCACACCTGTAAACCATGCCAAGTAGGATGTCAATGGAAATGTTCTTGCTCTTATTTATTGTAGCTTAGAGCAATATAGCTGAGTTCTTTGTCCTTTAATGGTGTGACTCATTTTGAGACTGTTTCTGTTAAAGTTCACAAATGTATTTGAGTATTTGTAGAGTGCTGCTGTATGAGTAAGGCTGGCCAACTGCTTGTATTTTTTGTGACCAGATGGTTCTGCTTTTGTTCTGCCTTTTTTTAACCCCTTCCTTCAGTAGGGCTTTTTAGGACTTTCTGAGGTCTTTCTGCTCACCAGTCCACATAAAGCTTTACAGTTTGCACCACAATTAACACAAAGATTAGAGGTACATTGACTAATGATTTGAGTCCAGAGTTGGACGTTAGATCAAGAATTGGTATTTCCCTCTACTTCATTTATATGTGCACTTTGAATACGAAGATGGTTTTCCTCATCTGTCTTTACAGTCATTTTGTTTTATAAATTTGTTGTAGTCAGTAACTGAGTCTATAAAGATGCTACAGTCATCAGAAAAATAGCACCAATCTTCAAGACCAAGATCTTTCAATCCAAGCTAAAGAAGAATCCAGCGTAGGCCACCTGAATTACATATTATTGGATATATTTCAGATGGTTTATCTATACATCACTGCAGTATGAGATAATTTCAAGATTTTTTTTCTGTGTTAATTCTCACGGTACCCCTACAAGATAATAAAAAGTAACTATCCCCATTTTTCAGATTGGGGAGGGAGTAGAAATAATGCTTAATTTATCAGACCTGTAAAATCCTGATACGTGGATTAATCTCAACACCTTAGAATATTTTTTTAAGTGCCTGGATGTTTCAGGTATATAAGTTCTTTTGAAAAATATTTAATCTCAATAGAAGTTCTGTTAAAATTTCCAGGACATGTACTTGCAAATATCTCTCATGTGATGCTGTTAAAAATCTGGTCACAATATGACTCTATTTATAAAAGTGTTTTTCAAAATTTTAGAGTAAACATCAACTCATCTCATGCAACTGCAGAAACCCTTATCCCGACAGGTTATCTTAGGCTTTCTTCATAGTCGGCAGAGAGAAATGTGACTACATCTGATCTCTTTTAGTTATGAAGTGCCTGCTTCCCTCTATTGACTGCAACTTAAGGCTAGACAATTAGTTCAAAATTTTGTCTCCTGTACTATAAATTTATTTAGCTGAGTCCAACCCTAAGTGATTCATCAAAGATACGGAGGAATTCTGGTAGCACAAAAGATTGAACCTGAATCTCCCAAATACTTAAAACCTCAATCTCACAGACTTCACCAATTTATCCAGTAGATTTATTTTGCTTTCTGTGATTCCTCTCTTTGCATTTAGTTTGTTTGATTTCAGCTGAACCTCAACTGTAGAGAGATGCATTAGGGAGAAGAAAGAAAAAATTGTAGGACAAAAAGTTAGAGCTGGAGAGGGGTGCTAAAGAAAGTGTAATAGTTTTTCCTTCTGGAAAAAGATCCGCTGGGTTTAACAGAGACTAATAGTGTGACATGGAACAGAAATTGCTCTAAGGTTTTTGTTTTCCGCTAAGGTTTGACCTGCTTGGTGGAATTCTATACAGAAGATAACACTTTCTGTTCACATTTGTGAAAGGTCTGTGAAAGAAATCCCAACCTCTCTAAAAATTGTGTATTATTTAACTCTATATGACCTTTTAAGAAGGCAGGTGACCATATGCTTGAAGGCCATATGCAGACTTGGCATAACTGCCAGTGAATTCATTGTGAGTTACACATACTTCTCTAAGGGCTCAGTAAATCCAATCTGTTGTTGCTAAAGCAAATGTTAATTTGACAGTAGAGGACAAAAAACTCCAGACCCATTTATGGTGTTATTGCTCAGTTTACATCTGTCCAGACCACAATAGAAGCCAGATCTAGGATTACAAGCCATTTAAAATGGAAGATTTCTTTTTCAAATTGTACTCCAGCTCCTGGAGACTGGCTTGGGAAGAGGCTAATGAAAATGCTTCTATGAGTTTGTTTTTTTCAAATGTGGATACTTGTCCTCGAAGAACTGAACACAGGCCAGCAATTCATTTCCTGCACTAGGCAGCACTTCAGTAGCCTATTATGTCTTCACAAAAATTAGTCTCCTATGAGTTGAACCAAATTAGAACCTGTGAAACAGAGGTGGAAACCTGACCTCATCTTTATCAGACATATCCTGTCCTAACTAATCCCATATCAGAGATTTAAACATACTTTTGCAATGGACCATATTATTTTGGAATGTTGTGCTGCCTGTGAAACTTGAAAGTTAAATAGTTGTGATTTGGGTTTATATTAGGTAGTAACCTGCCAAATGGCAAGACTAGTAACAAAACAAAGACTTAATTTTAAGCATATGCTATAGATGAATAGCAAATCTCTCAAACAACAGAAAAGTCTCTTTAGAGAAGCAATTATTTCTCCTGTCCTCTTGCCACATTTTCATTTATTTCTTCATTGACCTCAATCCCTGAATCATGAAAGCCCAACATATCTGAAGACTGGAGAACTTGCCCATCAAAATTGCACATATTTTTATTGGAAAATAAAGCTTACCCTTCCTTATGGCCATACCTGCATGGCAGTCTTGATCCTGTGCTAGTGAGGCAATGGCCAGGCAGGGAATAAAAATAAGGATCCTGTCCCACTGAGTTTGCAAAACAGTAATCATCTTGCATTAGCACCATAACTTTTTCCCCTGTGTGATGGTTGCATATAATTGTCTGTCACTAGCAGTAGCTGATTCTGGAACGATTCAGAATGATCATCATTCTGAATGACGGTATTCAGAAACATCTGAAACTCTCCAGTGTTTCAGACCATTTTTGGAAGTCTTGGTGATGAGAGGTTTTGCACATGGTTGAGCTATATTTGGCATAATTAAGGTGGTCTCTGGATTCGAGGATGACCTTAGGTCTGTTCCTTCAGAAACCTGTTTGGTAGGAGCCAGACAAGGCTCCAAAAGGGGTTAAACTTCTCAGTTTTCTAGGAAGTATTCTTCCCATAATGTAGGAAAAACTGTGGGTCAGGCCGTGTAAGAGGCTGTACACCTGAAAAGAGCTACTCTCCAGGAAGGCCTACCCTTTTACATATACTTTTTGTACCCTATTCCTATGTCTATTTCTATAGCTCTACACTTCCTGATCTTATTCAGACATGTGACAGTGAGTTGGGAAGTATTGTTTGCAGTTGTTTTTGTGGTTTTGTTTTTCTTGTGGTTGCTCTCCGGCAGACACTGAGCATTAGTGCATCACTTTCTTCAAGATGTGCATGAGGAAACCTTGTAAGTAAGCTGAGATCAGTGCTACAGGGAGAAGCTGCTTCTGAGAAGCAGAGCAGAGGTGTCTGCGCCATTCACAGAGAGGCTTTGTTCTCCAGTGTCCCAAAGGAAAGGAGATAAAAAATGGTCTTTCCATTCAACACTGGGTTACTCGCGTGTCCAAAACTTCTGCCAACTTGGGGGAGAGCCTTTAAGTGAATAACACAATGTAGAATCAGGCCCTGAATAAGTCTGTCTTGTATTAGCACAGCAAAGCACTCTCCACTCCTCTTTCAACATGTATTCTAGTTCATTGCCCTCTCTCCCCTTGTCCGCACTGCTCCACCATGTGCTATCTCCAAGCTGCCAAGAACATCCCTCTCACTTTTGTCACAGGATGATGCTTTTTGTGCAAACATAAATATTTAGAGAAGTTTACAAAAGATTAAGCTTCATCAAGTCAAGCATTCCTGCTAATGCAGTGTCGGGACAAGTCAGCAGGGAGCGAGAGCCTGGGCTGCTGCATGCAGCTGTTTCAAGACCAAACTGTGGAACAGTTATTTGTGACTCCACCAACTTCACTGATCAAAACCATTTTGCAAGTTGGCTTGTGTGTTTTTCCAGAGTCAAATCCTCTTCATCAAAACAGCTTCTTCAGTGTGTGGGCTTCATCTCTATTGTGAATCTCTTGCCTCAGTTTTATTGTTGCTATGAAAATTCTTAATGCAGATATGCTGCACTTGCTGCACCAGTGGGAAAAATCCATGTTCAAGAAGTTCCTAAGATGCAACTCAGAGCAAAAATAGTTGGGAGATTTGCCCACAATGCTTCTGGTCTGATAGTTTGGTTTTCACTCTGATCATCAGTACCCGAGTAAAATAATGCCACATTTAAGTACAGGGAGCCTTCAAGAGACATAAACGACAGGAGAAAATCCCAGGTAAGAAAGAATTGTAAAATTGTTGAGGTTTTTTTATTGTTTGTAGTAAGGTAAAGCAAACAAACAGAACTCATTTCAGAATTCATGCAACAAAACAAGTAATAAGAATACAGAAATAAATGCAGGAGAAGTGGATGCATGTGTGCAAGCACATCAGCTTGTATGTCCTTTAAGGGGCTGTGTCCATCTTCAGTCTCAAGTAGTGACAGTTTGGCTATTTGCTCCAGTCATACCAGATAAAATACTGGCTACCTCTTTGACAGCTCACAAGTAATGCCACTGTAGTGACAACCTCTGAAAAAAGAGCTGTCTGGCATGCTTTTCTTCAGTGCTGCTTTGCTGCCCCTTTCTAGTGAGGAGACCACAGGAAAGCCACAGGAAATCCTATCTTCCTAGAAAAATATCCTGCTTCCTCCTAATGACCCATGGAGCAAGCAGCTTGATACGACTGTAGGCATTTCTGAGCTGGGCAAATCAAGAGAGAACAAACTTTTGTAGGAAGTGGCTCAAGTCTCATTGTTTGAGACACTGAGAATCACATTGGAGAAAAAACAGCTGGCTTGCCATAGTATTGATGATATTTTGGGCAGAAGTGTTGGACTAGATGACCCCTAAAAGCCTCTCTAACCAGCATTTCTATGTTTCTGTGAAGTCACATAAATCTAACAGGTTTTTTCCATCTTTAAAATCTGTGCTTCTCTGATAAACAGTTAGGCCTTATAATTGGTCCCATTCTTTTTAAATAATCTTTTTCTGAGATTTTAATTAAAGATATATGCAGTTAAAGTGTTGGTTTTATTGCAAGTTATGAATTTATTGTGCTATTCTCTGGGAATGCTAGAATATTTTAAGCATTCTTCCAGTAAGCTGAATTATCATCACTTTAACATTTCCAATATATTCCTGTAACTGAACCCGTTTCATGAATCTAAAGAGGTTATATTAAATTTAATAATACAGTGCGAAATATGCTTACAGTCGTAGGCCTATGACTTTGATGACTAATAAGAATGGATAAATTGAAATTCACTAATCATTTAAACCTGCAAACGTAGCTGAAATGCAGGCTGTTCAGGCTGAAATACAATTTAACTGCACTAAAAAGGGGTTTGCGGTTCCCTTAAGTTGGTAGATCTCATCCACAGGTTTTGAGATTGAGGTGTTGGCTCAAAGGAAAAGTAAATCTGAGGAAGATATCTGCTATATGTGAAACTGGGGGTAGTTTAATTTTTTGTAAAGCTTTGTCTCCCAAATACACTGCAAAATTTGGATCCACCTCCTGCTTCACCTGATTCCAATGGGTGGCTTTGCTGTGTTGTGAAGAACAGGTGACTGGGTGTCTTCAACCTGCACTGACTTGAGAAAACATCATGCAGTTTTTTCATCATAGGATAATTGTCAGGGGGGCATCCACACACTGCAGAACTCTGCCCGTACTCAGTGGAGAGCCAACTGCCTAAAATGTAAGGTCTGGCATAGAGAGTAAAGGGTGGTTCAGGAACCTGACTCCATGGGGAATCATTTTTTGCCTGCTGAACAAGATGTGTTGTGAGCCCTGCAGTCCAGATACTTTACCTAACCTGTATGTAGTGTGGCAGGGTGGGCTAAGCTTCAAATAATGTTCTTACCAATGTACAAATCTCAGCTGCAGGCAGTTTACATAAAGATGCAAGCTCATCACTTCAGAACTTGGTGGAGCCTTTGATAACAGCATGCAGGTTATTACTGATTTCATTAGGAAACAGCTAATACAGTGTATCAAATCTGTATCAGTTTACTGTTGTTTCTTTCACCTAGAAAAAATTGAAAAAAAAGAGTGTTTTTAATATCAGAAAGATACTCTGGTCTTTCAGAGTATTTTAATTGACCAAAGCCATTAAAGCCAGAAAAACAAGAGGAGAGAGCCTGCCAGTTATGTACTTAGAAAACCCTTCAATCTCTCTGTGAAAACTGGTCATCGGTTTCAAGCATTTCCTTTCAGGCAAACCTTAAACTAGAGGGATTAGGAGCAAAAAAACCAAGTTGCTGTCAGCTGATGATTATTTTCCATGATTCCGTTAGCATGCACAAAGTAGAGGAAGCTTTCCAAACCAAGAAGAGGATACACTCCCTGTTCCAAAGCACATGAGTGTGAAGAGGCAGGGTAGGGAAGAGGGGAGGGATGGAGCAACCTCAGTAATGCTAGCCATGCATCAGATCAATTACAGCTGGTAGAAAGTGATAGCAATTTTTCTGGAGGAGAAGGGAATTAAATTTGGTTTTGTTTAGTAAATTAATGTGGTTTGGCTAAATGTTTCTGTGAATGCATTTTTATTTTAGGATCTTATATCCATTTTCCTCACATTAATTTTTAAGAATGGGAAACAAATATTATACTTCTAGGATTAGTCTAGATATTTTCCTGGGGGAAAAGGACAGCAAAATTGCATTTAAAAATAATGTTTATGAGATTCCAGGAATTTCTGTTGGGTGCAAAAATAATCAAACGTATTTATAAGTAAGCAATTTCCTTAGTCCTGGGAGGTGAAACAATAAGGTTTTGTATGCAAAATCCACACTTTAGTTGTAGAGAAGTTAGGTAGATTGAATAGGGGAAAAAAAAGATGAAATTTAGGTGTACAAAACTCTACAGAAATTAAAAGGTATGTAAATATTGTCTTCTCTCATCACTGTGTCCTTGAAGAGCAGATCTCTTTCTCCTAGGCTTCTTTTCAGCCCAAAGACTTTCTGGGTTACTGCAAACTCTACGTAGTCCCTGTGGGTCTCACATGACCAAGTCACTCTCTTTTTAGATGAACATGCCATAATAACATAAGCCAAACAACTAAACCAAATGCCACATGTCACAGCTTGCAAGATAAAAGGCCTAGTCCAGCTAGTATCTTTGAAGAATGTGCAATGGAAATATTTCAACAAAAGAACCTGGAAAAGCCAAAGTGTTTAAAGCTATTTCCTGCTTGTGTGTGCCGTTAGTCCTTCCACCACCACCCCATTTTCACATTTAAATCATTAATTTCTTTTCTATTTAAAAGGTCACTGGTAGTAACTTTCCATTCTTCAAGGTAAATAAGGAAAGCCACTCTCAGCAATGCCTTTTCTTTATTGCCTACTCATAACAGGAATTGCTGCTTGACACTAAGGAATTTTTTTAAGATGGATTTAAATGATGCTTTGAGGGAGAATGAGAAAGTATGTGGAGGGAAGTATGCTGAAGCATCTGTAGTACAGATTTGAGTCTATGCCACTCTGCTAGCCAGGTCTGTGAAGGCACACCAAGCTCTGCAAGTGTCTTTCTGTGTTTCAGCTTGCATATTCTGTCTTTGCCTTTACATCTTAAGGCTCAATAATAAGAAGCAGCAGACCTGGGTGTCCTGACATTACCCTTCCCAGCCAGTAACAGGCACTTGGAATATTTAGACCAGCGTTTGTTTCTCTTTTCAAAATTTTATACATGATTGTAGCAACACAGAAGATGAGATTTTAATAAACAACATGTTTCCTTAGGATAACGCCTCTGATTTGGGGATTTTGTTTTTTTGTTGTTTCTTTTACAGGAAGACGGTATCGTGAAGGAAATAGACATCAGTCATCATGTGAAGGAAGGTTTTGAAAAAGCAGATCCTTCTCAGTTTGAGCTGCTCAAAGTATTAGGACAAGGTTCATATGGAAAGGTAATTTTTAATGCCATCTAGTCACCTAGAGCAACATTGAAAATGTCATGTCCTTTCTCTGAGTTCATTTACACTGCTAACATTGTTCGTATATATAAATTATATTGTAAAGAGAGATAAAGAAGCCCAACCCCCTTCTATCTTCATTGTAATAATATTTTTGGTTTTGAGCTGGATTCCTGTATATAAAACAGTTTAGAAAATAGTGCTTATGCCTCTGGACCTGGACTGATGAGCACAAGTGAGCATTAGTAAGCACTGCTTATATAAAGCACCTCTGTTTATAAAATTAGACACCCCCCCTTCCTCTTTCTGACCTACCCAGCAGTGAAGTGAGTGCACTACTGCTGCATTGTTGTAAGGTGTGAAAGGGACATTCAAAGGCTTAAAGAACTTAGCTGCCCAATTCCCGCTGAGGACAGATGGGATCCCAAGCACGTTTCAAAGTCCCAGACTGTTCCTTAGGTCACACTCAGAGGTCTGTACACTTTGTTGAGAGGATCCTGGAGTCAAATCCCAATGCTGAGAAGAGCAATCATTGTGGCAAGAGCATGGAGGAGAGAAATACCTACCTATATGACCACAAGCCAATTTGTGCAGAAACAACATTTTTATCTGAAGTCCAAGGCTTTTCTTAGTCCCAAAAGCAATTCTTCTTGAGCAGGATATGTCAGTTGGAAATGAGAATAGGAAGGAAATATGGAGCAAAATAGGGAGGACTCAATTCAGTCTTAAACTCTTTCCATGGCTGGTGAGGGGTCTGGAGAGTAAGTCTTATAAGGAGAGGCTGAGGGAGCTGGGGTTGTTCAGTCTGAGGAAGAGGAGGCTGAGGGGAGACCTTATCATGCTCTGTAACTGCCTGAAGGAGGGGTGTAGAGAGGTGGGGGTCAGTCTCATCTCCCAAGTCACAGGAGATAGGAAAACGGGAAATGGCCTCAGGTTGCACCAGGGGAGGTTTAGATTGGATATTAGGAACCATTTCTTCACCAAAAGGGTTGTCAAGCATTGGAATAGGCTGCCCAGGGAAGTGGTTGAGGCACCATCCCTGGAGGTGTTCAAAAGACGGGTTGACGTGGTCCTCAGAAATATGGTTTAGTGATTTTTATTTCTTATTTATTTCTTTGTCAGAGTTAGGTTGATGGTTGGACTAGATGATCTTTAAGCTCCCTTCCAACCTAGACAATTTTATGACTAAATAGTTTCTTACAGGATTAGAAAAGACACCTTTGGTGTCAGAGGAAGTGTACTCAGCACTCTCAAAAGGTCACAACACTTGCTTAGCTTTTCTAGGTTGGGATTAGGCTGCTACAGCCATTTCTCCAGCTAAGGGAGTTTTGCTAGGTCAGTTATTGATAACCTGAAGTGTTTTCATGCACATCAGACTACTAGAAAATTGAAAGTCATATTCAGCCACATGCCTGTGCTATTCTGGCAAACTTGTATAGTGTAGCTACTGCAACCAATCAAGCAAGCACTCCAGGAGCACTTGGTGGTTTCAAGAATGAAGTGACTTCAACTTTTAGAATAATCAGAAGGATGGCATAATTTTGTGATTTCCATTTGTTCTGTTTCCTTTTTGGTTTGATGATTATTTTGATGTCCTCTGAAACAGCACACAGTGTTCTTGACTCATCTGTTTCAGTGGAAATGTAGACGAGCATGCTATCCTGCACTACAGGGAACAGCTGAATAGTGACTAGTATTAAAAATTGATAATTTTGCTTATTACAGCAATATGGGTATTGCAAGCTTTGCAAGATTACACGACAGATAAGATATTTCTAGAACCTGCAGCCTAATATTTCTGTGGACGCAGCGTGCTGTGCTGTTCTATGTGCACTACAGCTTAAAATCATTATCCTAAGGGTTTGTGGTTTTGTTTTCTGGATAAAGATTCCATAACCATTTTTACAGAATAATAACACAGCTGAAAAATCTAGTGTTTGGGCAAGCTTACTTTTGACTTTCTCCTCGCTCTCAATGTAATGCGCAAATTAAATCTTTTACTTGGGCTGGATAGAAAAATATCCCAGCATTTCTCTGTCTAGCTGAACTTCTAAATGAATTGACTTCCCGTTAATACTGGAGCAGCTGAGTTTAATTTATCCTGAATGGTAATGAAAAACACTTCAGAAAGTCTTATGTGTTCCCGTTATATCCAAATTTCATCATTTGTTCCTACAGTTGTGAGTACCAGAGATATTTGTATGTTCATCAAACTAGGAAACAGGAGATGGGAACAAGCAGTGTGTGCCCAAGCTTGGCTAGTTAGGTCAGACTGGGCAAGGAACTGTGTGTATCTCATATGCCCAGGAAACATCTTGAGAAGGAAAGGCTAACCAAAAACTTTATCAAATCATATTTTAGAAGTGTTGTCGCTCTGATGCCCTACAGATGTAAGAGCCCTGGTTTAGGTGTTTGGAGAGAATTTAGCCTTTTTTTTTTCCTTTTTTGCTTCTCTAGCTGGTTGTTAAAAGTTATTCTCTCTCCCCACAAACCTTTGCTCAAAGGGTGCTTCAGAAAATCATAATCTGTTTACAGATACTATTTTTTTGCAGGAGGAAGAGCCTTTCAACTTGCAAATAATGTGCTAGAAACACATTTCCTCTGTTCTTTTTTTGGCTTTTTATATTTTGGGTGGAGGCAGTTAAGAAAGCTGCATGGTTCCTGAACAGGCAAAGAATAAAATAATTGTCACCGATATTTGTAATCTGACTAGAGTGTTATTAGTTACATAATTTTAGCTAGCCTTTGATAATTCATGTCGTTATAAGTATATAGCATGTATGTATACTTCTCTGAATTTGGCTTTTGTTCCTGCTTCTGTCCAGTGACAAAGTGCTGAAATAAAAGAGAGACGCCGTTGGCTCATATTTCTCACCTCAGCAAACAGAGTCAGTCCTAGGAATCAGCTAAAATGTCTTTATTGTATTTTCAGTTATTAAAACACTGAAAGTCTTATAAAGACCAAACTGAATTACTGATTCCTTTGTTCACTACCCCTCTGGTGCTCAGATGCACTCAGGGACAGATAAGAAATAGCTGCATGGGGTAAAACAAAAAAGATCACAATTTAAGCTACTTTTTTATTGTATTTCAATGACAAATTTACACTGTCAGAAGATGTAACATAGGTAACTCTAACAGGTAAACTGTATAGTTAACAATTAACCTGTTTGTTAATCAAAATAGTCCTACTTTTTGTTAAGTATGCACAACCAGATTTTCAGCTGTATGAACTTTTTGCTTCAGTTACATCTTAGGCTAGTCACCATTCATGATTTACAGAATAAATTAAACCATTTTTTTTTAATTGGTGACAATAATTTAATTTAATACACTGTGCATTACTAAGCACAAATGAGACAAAACTTTTTTTCGTATGAAGCTGCTCAGAATATGAAGAGATGTGCACGGACTGATTATGACTGTTCAGAAATCTTTAATTGAATGTGTAAGGGTAATTAATAATGTTGAATGTGTTCTCTTTGGCAGGGAATATAGACTTAAAAGTGAAGCTTTCCAGAGGTAGTCCAACCAATTGCAAGTGAAATAGATAAAAAATACTTTCAGCTCATAGTTTTCATTAGAATTCCTTTATCAAATGCAATGAGGCTTTTAGCTGGAAGTTCAGTACTGATCTACACAAGACATCTGATTTTTACAGGTATTTCTCGTGCGGAAGATCAAAGGATCTGACGCGGGTCAGCTTTATGCCATGAAGGTACTTAAGAAGGCAACTCTGAAAGGTAAGGACTGGGACAGTGGCTGGAGTCTCTATTTCTGTGCTACTTTGTCATTTGCTTGTCATTTTTTGCATTGCTGCTGTCTGACGGTATCTAAAAGTACACAAATGTATTTCTGCCACCCTCCAAAATTCTGCCTTGCTGTAGTGAATGTTCTAAAAAAGTGTACACAAAAAATGTTACCTATATACAGTGTGGGAGCAGTAAAACAGGGCTCACGAGTTTTCTAGCAGCACGCTTTCTTCACTTTCTTGGTGTTTTTTATAGGATTTCTATTTGGCATATATTAATTTGTATTGCAGTAGCAGTATCTGTCTGTTGCTGAAGTAAATTGCAATAAGCATTTTTAAATAAGGATGTTGCTGAATTGAAGATGCTCCTACTATGCAAAAGGCCTTCCAGCTGGTGCATCTCACTATATGCCTCAAAATTCATAGGAACATATTTTCAGGTATGGCCAGTCCTCCTGAGGTTGTTGGGATTGTGCTGGTTTGTAGCTCAGGACCAGTCAGCACATGGTCTCCAGCAGGCTGGGGCCAAATGGGTCATGTTCTAGGGTCATTGACTGCTACAGCCCCACTCAGACCAGAAAGTAAAGCAGAAGCCTGAAAAGCGAACAGGGTAAGTTCAGTCTCAGCTGAAGTCCATGCTGTTTGTTCCTCCACAGAATTAGGAAGATTCAGTCATCATCTTGTTTCCCTGACTTAGGACTGTATTCTGTTTTTTCCCCTCAAAATCCCAATACTTTTTGCAGATAACAGCATTCATTTTTCTCAGAGCAGTTCTTTTGCTCTTTCTTTGACAACGTGAGTTTGCACAACACAGTATAGTGCCTAAATATCTATCCTACTGTGAAGAGAGATCATTTTGAGGTAGTTCTGATTACTTCAAAGTCCAAAGTGCTTCAGCAAGCTTCAATTTGGGGAACCAAGAGGAGAATGTAGCTACCCGTAATTGCAAGGTAGAGTTACAGTGGGTGGTGGCAGGGAGACACAGCACCTTTTCTGCGTACTAGTCAACATGAGGAAGTGGCAAACCAGATATTTACACAGCTCTTTCCCCTAAGAAGGCCTTTTCGAAGAAGTATGAGTTTGAAGCGATGCTGGTGTGCTGATCTTTTTGTTTGGAATGTAGATGGGAAAGTTTGTTCTGACAGAACAGTGTGGTGTAAATAACCTACAGTACAGTAATACATTAAGAAGTAAAAGATCAGGCTGTGTATACAGTATGTATAATAGAGTGATTCTCTGATTTCTTAACCAAGGCAGGACCATGAAGATCCCAAACTGAGCTGTTCAGAACTGTTCAGAACTCTCAGAGCCTTTCCCACTAGGGAAAGACATCTCCTGCCACACAGTGTCTGAGGAAGGATTATGTGACTCCTCTCATGTCAATATGTACCAGAGACTTATCTCTCTTTCTTTTGAAAACCTAGAACTTTTCACCCTAGGTTAAATTGGGTATTCCCTCTTTTTGCGTATACCTCTGAGGTGTGTCAAGCAGAAAGAGCTTTGGAAAGGGGGAGGGTTTCTTCTGCATCCACAAACATGTGATTATGACTTAATATTTGATAGCTTAATCTGTAATGTTAGATTCCACTGGGAAAAAAAAAATATATATATTATGGCAGTATTTTAGGAAATCTCAAAATTTAGATGATGATTTTAAACTACCCAAAGTGTTCTGTCACATTTCAGCTCCATCAAGAACAGGCACTTCTGTGTTTGCAGTTCCTCAGTTCTTAATACCACAGAACCACTGCTTCTCTCCTCCCTTGGTCATTACAGCAGGCTATTTTTTTTTTTTTTTCTCAAGTGTGGATTACAAGATCCCAAAGTTGAGGCTGCTTTGTGATTTTGCTGGATTGCATTTATCTCCCATTCAGACTACTTACTCCTCTGACTGCTAGCTCTGGATTTCGCATTAATCTCAAGAGGATCACATAATAATCACATATTATATCAAATCGGTATATCACAGGTGATCGATAATCACATCAGGAGGAGCTAGTTTGTCCACACTAGTTTCTACTTGACATCTATTTAACTCGAAGTACAAAAATAAAGGCAAAACCCCATTAGCAACAGGGCAAATGAGAAGAGGAACAATGAGGGTTGCTGTCAGTGAGCTTCCATGTAACTTTTGGGACAGAGGTAGTATTTCTGTCAGCTTTAATTTCATAAAATCATAGAATGGTTTGGGTTGGAAGGGACCTTAAAGATCATCTACTTCGGGATGTTCCAACTCCACTGCCATGGACAGGGACACCTCCCACTAGACCACGTTTCATCTTTTAAGTGAGGGTACTGAATTGTTACTGCCTACCTACAGATGAAAAGGCTGTAAGTCACTGTAATGTGAAATATTTATTACCACGTCAAGTAATGGGAGCAGAGCCATAGGTACTGCATACTGTTGGCACTGCATTCAGTATTTACTGACAAATGTCTGAATGATTTTGCTTCCTAATCTGTACTGTATGAAGCAGGTAAGTCAAAGCTCTTTGTACCAGTGCATTGACATGGCCACACAGCCCTAAATATCATAGCAGTTATTTTCTTTAGTGAAACAAATAAAATGGAGGAATGAGAAAGGAGGACGGGGTAGAAAACCTGGGGTTTTTTTTTCTTTTCTGGATTCATCTGAAGAATTAAAACCTGGCTAAATAAGAACATGAGGAAATTAAATGCCTTCAGGAATGATGGGTCAAAACTATCTTTGTACCTTGCTCTAATGAACAGCCATAGTGGGTCTAGCTGAAGGGTTTCCTGTCCCAGGAGCCTGACTCTGGCTCTGGCTGGCTGGTCATGTTTAGGAAGAAGCAGAAGTACAAAATGGTGCTTCCTCCAGTGACTGTGCTGCCTCCTGCCTCTTACCAGGGTAGTTGTCCCATTTTAGCACAATCCCAACTTCACCAACAGCAAAGGGTGTCAGACAGAACCACAGAATGGTAGAATAAGAAGGGTACAGTAATTATCAGCAGTGCTCATTTACAGCTCCAAAAAGTTGTTTGATATAAAAGATGCTTTGTAGATCAATTACATTTGTAGATTTCAGCTTGAAAAAGATCTGCTAAACAGACGAACCACTCCCGCTGTGAAGAGAGAATTAGATTCCAAAATATTCACTCTTACATTGTAAAAGTTTGTAGAAACTTGCAGTTTGTGAAAATGAAATTAATCTTACCTCATGGAGGTTTATGTTAAATGTAGAGTATATCCAAATAAGCACCTATAACAGCATAGATCCTTGAAAGTGAGAAAGCCACTGCTGCTCTCAATTGTAAATGAGAGCATCACACAAAAATTTCTTTCCTTCCTATCTCATTTCCTTTTTTCAGGAGCTTGTGGGTATCTTGTTGTAAAAGCAGAGAACTTCCTGAAGAAACTAGTTAAGTGTTCTATTCTAATTATTAATTTTAGGAAAACCTCATCCAAAATATTTGAGAATATGAAGTCTCTTAGGTGCCAGATGGCAAATACATCAGATTCCAGGCTGCCTGTATGCATAACTATAATTTATTTGACTTTGAAATTATTTATTAAATTATAATACCATAATAACTACCTTTGCAAGCATAAACCCTTTTTGGGGGGATCCAGGTGCTCAAAGACATTCAGACACTTAAATACCTTACAGTAGTGTTGAATACCATCTTAAAATGTTGCTTTCATACACTGCACTTTTTATTTTCTGGAAAATCAGATTTTTAGATGAAAAATTGAAAGAGAATAAAATTGATCTGTGTGTTTAAAAACTTGCAGATAAATATCAATGAACATTGACTGCCCAGCCTGAATGCACCATGTGACTGAGGAAACAGCAAGAAAACAGGGACTGTTTATTCCATGTATAGGTGTGCCTTGTATTCACTAGCAAAGCTGGGACAGAGGGAAAAGGCAGGCTGATTGTTTTGATTCACTTGGTATTTCTCTCAAGGTAGCTCAAGCTCCATCAGCTTTACTGGATGTGCTTCAGGATTCCGTGAACAAGAGCTCTTTAGATCTCTTACAGTGTAAGCCTCATTAAACACCCATGAAGTGCTCATAAATCCCTGCAGGTTGCTGTGCTGGAATATAAGGGCTAGCTTTGGAGCTTGAAAATCAAAGACCCATCCCTTCAGGGGACATGCAATCTTAGATAAAGTGGCATGAATCTGTAATTCACTGACATGATGCTTATGAACTTTGTAAATACTATCGCAATGAGCTAGAGAAGGTTATGTGATGGATCACGAGGAAATAATTTGCATCTGTCCATCTTGTTGGTAATGGGCTGTGTAAATCTCGGTGCTGGAAGCTATTTGACCCTGAGAGCTGAGAGAGTTTACCTGTTTCTACTTGTGGAGCTTAGAAATGATAATCTGTTTTGTCAAAAGCTCTGAAGTGCTTTGCAGTTTATGATCCCCTCAGCCGAAGCCAGTAGCCTTATGGGTTTACAGTTGTGCCAAGTGCGTGTGATGGCTACAGATGCAGTAAGCAGTGGGAGCTGCTTTAGTGACTCAGAGAATTTGTGGTGTTCTCAGGAATGTTAGATCAATGATATTAATTACACATTAAATGGAACAACTAACTTAGATGTCACCAGATGGACTTCCATCCACTTAGTGATTTACATCTAAACAATTGACAAAATTGTAGTATTGGCTTCAATCATAGTAGCAGCTTCCTTGTTTGGACACCAACTGAAGTGGTTTCTTCAGTTTTCCTCTGTATGCGACTCAGTTTCCCTGCCATGATTGTGGTGTTTAGATCTAAGATATTGAATTCCAGTGGTTTCCTTCTGGTTTGAAGGGAACAAAAATGCAACAAAACAAAACAAAAAAATGAGGACAATTTAACCTCATAAGGCAGGACTCAGAAAGAGCCTTCACCTCAGATAAACTTAACTCTTCAGTGATGAGTTTTTCAAGGTGTCTTGTCCTATTTTGTTCAACCTCTGTGTTTGATGAGAGACCCTGTTATTTACCCAGGTTCACCCTTTAAAATTTGGGTTATCATATTTTCCTACAGTGTTCTTCAATATTTTTGTATTCTCCTGGGCCTTTTTATTCCCCTCTTCTAAAAAAATCACCAGGGAAGTCGTGACAACACATGCAATTTCTTTTGAGACTAGCCCCCACATCAGAGGTCCCCTTTTCCTGCTGTTTGGAGGAAAGGCTACATGCTCTGCATCCTCGAGAACTGTTCCCTGCATACTGCTTCTTTACTCTGAGAATTGTAGTTCTACAAATGTCAGGGCTCTGAGCTCAAAAAAACATTGCTGGACCAGAAGTGCCTTTAAAAATCCAGCTGAGAGATAGACTCACCCCTCTCCACATCAGCTGTACACTGAATTTTCAGTGAGGAGGGGAAAATCTGGGAAGGAAATAGAAACTTCTGCGTGCACAAACATGACGTTTGATTCCTCTGTATATTTCACAAGTGGCTCTAAACTGTAGAGGTCAGCCTGGCCAATACGTGCTCAGCCACACAGCAGTGCTCTTAGGTCACCATGGTCACCATGGACCTTGCCCATTCTCATACAAGCTCTGTGGGCCAGGAGTCAAGGAGAAGATCTCCAGCTTTGTGCTGAGCTACAGAATGTGCCAACATTGCCCATCATAATTTAGGAGGAAGCTGGAATTAACAGCTGTTATCCAAGGAAGCAGAACTTTCTTTTGTCCAGTGGGAGTTTTGAAAATGAAACCTGGAAGGTCTTCAACTCTCAGTGCTTAGAGGTCACCATCAGGCTGTGGCTTTACTGTGCCTTTGCAAGGCTTCTTGTATCAGGCACCTTCTTCCTTCCTACCTTAAAAGGTCAGCTTATCTAAGGCTTGCTTTCTGAAGGAGGAAAGGGTACAGTACATTTGACAGAGCTCACTTAGGGTGTTTCTAATGTGTGGAAAACAATGTGTTCATGTATTATAAGGAAAATGCACCGGGGTTAGGAAACTAGCTCATTCCCAGCCTGTATATACAGCAGACTGGACAGGTCAAAAGCGACAAAAACATTGCTGGAAGTTTATTTCATGACATTTGCTAAAGAGCATTGACTCCTGTTTATCAAGATTGTAGCTTCTGGGTTAGATACTTAATACTCTTTAGTGATTCTGTGCAGTGTTTGGATTCAGGTTTGGGCGAGAAGAGAAAACTTTTGCCTATAAATATAAACTGAACATGCATCACTTAAAGATTTTATTACCTGTTTCTATTCAAGCCATGTGGGACTTCTCATTGAATGAAGTCCTGATTAAATTATAGCCTCTTCAAAATGCCAAGTGCATTGTGAAGATCCTGTTGTCAGGAAAAAAATCCCACCATTAAGACATTCGAGAAATGAACTCTGGATATTAAAAATTCTCTCTGCTTTGTAAAAAGGGAATGTTTTGGCCTCTTTGTTTTTACACAAAAACCTATTGTTCCTCATAGAGTTTTTCCCTAAGTGCCAAAGCAAGTTTAACTTTCTCTTCATGAAAATTTTGGCTGTTGTGTTTGGTATAGGAGTCTCTTTGTTAAAAGTGTTGCTCAGGTTTCCAAAGGGGGCAAGTGTGGTGTAATGTCAGCTCCAGCAGCCTAGTGATTCCACTCTATGGAGTTACTTTCCATAGGTTGCTGACTGCACCACACTACTTGTTAGTGCATTCATGGGTTTAAGACAAAGTTTCCGACTTTGCTATGAAGACATGGAGTGCCCCTGTGTTTGTGTTTTTCATTTGGTATAGCTCAGAACTGTCTTAAATTTTTCCATCTTTTTGTGAAATCAGTGTGTCCACTCCCTTCACTTCTAATCCTTGAGCAGTTCCATGGGCCCTGTTAGCAGCAGCTGAAAGTATTGGGTTATTCAGGTGTTCATATGATGATTCCCTAGAGAACAGAAAGGAGATTCAAATCTGAAGTCAGAGGGAGAGAGCACTGGAAAGTCTGCTGATTTCTTTGGCAGAAAGGATACGTTCTTCACCTGCGATCAAATTATACAAGTTTGTTCTAAACATTGGTTGAGTCATGCTCTTCTGTCAACAAAATATGAAAAGAGTGACTTCTTTAAAGTTTCTAGAGAAGTGGCAGCTCTTCCAGGTTGCATTTGAGTATTTCCCCTGGCTATTGCAGCCAGCCAAGAAATGGTGGCTGTATTTTTCAGGAATGAGTAGTCCGTCATACTAATTTCATTTTTTACAGTAAGAAGCAATTTTCCAAATCGCTTTGCAATTTCCAGTCAATTTTCTATCTACCTCTTTAAAGTTTCAATTGATCCCGCTGTGAATAAGTACCAATGGGGACATCAAAACTGCAGGGGCCATCAGTAAAAGGCTTTCAGACACAAACTCATTCTTCAAAGTCCCTGTAGTAGACTTGATCAAGGGCTTTCACTACTGTTTTATTTCCCTGGATTATTCTTTTTGTCATACTCATTGCACTGTATATCTAATGGCAGTTATTCCCAAATTGGCTGTCGCTTTATGGAAAAGAGTATATTTCATATTTTTTATTGTCAAGTAGCAGATTGCTGTTACTTGCTTTTGGTGTAGTTTTTGAGGGACTACACAGACAGTTGTCCTGAAACCATGACTGAAATGTTTATCAGGTTTGACAAATGTGGTGCAATTCCATTTTATCTATTTTATTTATAACCCGCTTTTACCAGGAAAGGACTGGGAGGTGCTATGGCCTTTGTCAGCCCTCACACCTCTCACAGGCAATAGGTGGGAAGCACAGAGAGAAAAGAAAAGCACAACTTAGTTTAACTGGAGTGAGTCGCGCACTGTGTCCGTGCATGGTGCTCTGCCTGGGGTTGACTACCTGTGGGCAAGGCCAATACCCAGGTCAGCTGCAAGGACTCAGTGGTTCTGCTTTGTGAGCCTAACTTGTGTCCCTGCCTGGGTCTGTGCCAAATAAACCCACCAGTGTGGGACTTTCAGAGGACACCCTGTGCCTTGCACTGCTACTAAAGCATTGGCTGGAAGGCACCTGAAGAAGTCCTGCTGCCCATCTCTCTGAGCTAGGGCGGCACAGCTATGCTTTTGTGATTCCTGACAGATGTTTGCTTAACTCGTTCTTAGACTGTCTCTATGTTGACTGTTATAAAATCCTTCCTAACATCTGTCCCATGTCTGCCTGGCCACAGCTGAAGCCATTAATTCACATCCTTTCTGCTGAGAATGAATAGTTTTTTCTCTCTGTGGTTTTCTTCCACATCTTGAAGATTGTTATCATGTTTAGCCTCCGTTTTCTGTAGACCAAGAATCTTTCATCTTCCTTTCCTTCCTCAACATTCATTTCTTCTAGGTGTCTGGGTTAGAAGCTTTAGTTTTGATAGTGCTAGGTAAGTCAGAAGTGACTGTTAAACAAAATGTCATCTGCTCTGGCTTCATGCTCCAGATCTCAGGTCCTCTGTGAATGCTTTGTTACTACCAAAGACACTGCTCTACCAAGCAGATTGCTGAAGATTCAGGTGTTTTAATCAAACAGATAAAAATGTCCTGCTGCAAAGACGGCCAAGTGGTCATATTTATTGTTAAGATGCTGAATGTTTGTTTCTTTGAGGGGTCCCATTAAGAGGAAGTTCCTAGGAAAAGCCAGCCCTTCGATGGAAATATTTGTAATAGGTCTTTGCATTGTAGGTTGAGACAGCAGCATTTCTGGAGTGTGTTTTTGGTTCTTCATGGTTGCCTGCATCTGACAACCTCCGTTCCCCTTCTCTTGCGCTTAGCTTCAGAATTTAGCAGAACATTAGTGAGCAGGATCTGCCCAGGCCTGTTGGGCTTTACTGGTGATAACATAACACTGGTTATGTTATCACCTTATGTCAGCCCTTGCCTGCCACACTTTTCCTTCTGCCTTTCTGGATGGTTTCCTGTAGGCCAAAAGGGAATCTTCAAGTAAAAGTCTGCTTTTGTTTGTCTTGGTCTTGAGGTTTGGAATTTTTTGTGTCTTGTTTATCTTGCGCTGTCTTTAAGGAGCTTTGTAAGCTTTCTGCTTCTAATTCTTCTAATTTTAAGAAACCCACTGCTGAAAAAGAAAAGCTATTGCTGGCAGCCCATCCAGTCAGCTGCACAGCATGTGAAGGGACCACTGGGAGCCTTTTAATCCTGCCTGATGTCCAAGAGCTTGGTGTTGGTATCACGAAGCTGCATGAATTACAGGAAGAAAAGAATGGGGGCTTTTTTGGCAAATATGGGCTCAAATGCATTTAGTCTTCATCTCCTTTGAATTTGTCATGTAGTCATTCTTCCATGGCAGGCTGTGTCTGGTGTAAGAGCTGGTACTTCGGGTTAGGAGTTACAAGACTTTGGCTCTGCTCATGTCTCTGCCTCCAGCCTGCTGCATAAACATAAACCAGCTGCTATTACTGCCACTCTTCTCAATCTCCATATCTGTAATATTAACCTAATTATGCCAGCCTTCTCTTCGCAGTACTCGATGTCCTTATGAAAAGTAATAGTCTGATATTAATGGAAATGTTATTAACACTCTTCGCCACTTAAGTGCAATCTGCTGCATTATGGAATTTAATGGGTAAAGAATCCAAAACAAGAAATTGTTTGGAAATGTCTCTTCTGTATAATGCAGTGACTATTTGAAATAATCAGAGCTATGAATCAACTATACTTTTTGCATAAATTTGTAGCTGCAGTGGAAAGCTAAACTGGAAATACAATAGTGAAATATCCCTGGGATTTTTAACCTCCCTGATGGACTATGCAAGTCTTTGTCTGTGGTATAAATCCATTATCTATATGAAAAGCATTTTTGTTCTGTTCACTGAGTTAGTTGCATTAGTCGGAGCATCTAACATAATTGCCATTTAACCAATTTCAGCTGCCTACAATTGCAGTTGGTTGGAAACTGAATTCATAAGCATCTTCTGGGAGTTGCATCACACTGCTTTTACTCGTTCCCATAATACAACAGAAAAATGTTATATCCTTTCATGAGGACAGGTTAACAGAGAGGTCAACACTGCCACTTGATGGCATTTTAATTTGGAGTGATGGCAGAGGGCACGGGTCGGTTGCACTGGCCATAGTTTGCCTCACAGCATAGCAGCTGAACCACTTATAAACCTCCACCAAACAGCTGGCCAGGGGTTCTGTTCACAGCTGCTGCTGGAGGTGTGCTAGCACTCAGCTGGCTCTCCATAAAAGTTAGATGGCACAGAGCGGGAGGCAACCATCTGGGATTTGTTTCAACGGAAACAAAATTATTCTTTGTGTTTTTATACTCTTCATGTGGGTTACACATGTCAGTTACAAGTTCCTCATGGCTGCGGCATTTGCTCCAAGTTGGGGGTTTTGATGATGTTCAAAGAGAGATCAGCAATCAGCATTAACGGCCTCTCCTTTCTATTTTGTCTACAGCATGTTCTATCTGCATCCGACTGTAATTGACACACTCAAGAGGTTTCCATGGTGCAGTCATTTAACTGACATTTTCTCAGCAGTGGTAGATTGTTTTCGTAAATTTGGGCGAAGCCTGAATTGCTCAGATAATTGTGCTGTGTCTCTGGTCATCTTCCAGACTTCGTTTGTGCTATGACATAGTTGCCATTTAGTGAGCAATTGTCCTCATCAGCACTGGTAACTCAGAGCTGTCTTTCATGCTCAGAGGGGGTTTTAGGTTTATGGGATTGTGCTGCCATATACCTTTTCTCAATGCTGATCAATTCAATTTTGTTTTCATTTTGGATACAATAAGCTATACATTGTAAAATATTAATGTTGTACATCTGGGTAGGATATAAATAGATGCAGGTACTAACTTGACCCTTGCATGTTATCATAAGAAAGAAATATTTTCAAATGTACGTTTGGAAAGACTATTTTATATTTTTGTTTTTACATAGTGTTCCCCACAGTTGGGTCACCTTTACCACCTATCTCTGTCTCCTAGAATACTTTCCCCATAAAGGGAAAAGAGTACTTTCCCCATAAAGGGTATGGTACCCCAAAAGGCTCTTCCTAGACCATCCCACTAAATGCACAGCCTTCATTTACCTGACTTTCCAATCTACTGAAATCTGAACACCTCCATTTTCCGGAAGCACCTCAGCTGTCCCCAGGTGAGCAGATTCCCACAGGCAACTTTCTGGGGTGGCTGTCTGTCCCCTGAGCCAAGTATCAGGGGTATTGGCAGGCTGGGTGATGTGAGCTGCTGTGTGGAGCCAAGGAAGCAAAAGGAAGGGCAAAACTGCAAGTGGAGAAGTGAAGGGCCAGGAAGACACAGGGTCATGGACCATGGGCAGTGCTTGCTCCAGGTATCCGTTCAAGGGGAAGGCTGAGCTTTGTGTTGAGAGTGAGACAGGGCTAGAGCTAGTCTTCTCTGCAGCTTCAGGAAGCAGGCGATAGCTGTCTGCCAGCTTCTCCAGAACATGCCCTCTCATCCTGCCCCTTTCTGTTTGGGGCCCAAGAGGGGGCTGCTAAGGAAGACGGATGCTCAGCTCCAGCTGTGGCAGAGCAGGTGGTTGGTGGCTTCCCTTGGTAGAGAATGTAGCAGCAGGAGTGAGGCTGTTCATCCCTGTGCATAGAGCAGGGATGGAAGGGATTTGAAGGGTGGCTGTAGGTGGATCAAAAAGGAGGCACTCATGAGGCACAAGACTTGATCTCACTACATGAGATTTGCCCTTGTCAGAGGACTCCTTACATGGAGAAACCCTGCCATGCTTTATGACACAGTTGTTTTTTAGTTTGCTATGGGGAGTTTATCACATGAGAGGATTTGAGTGCACTTTTCTACAAGTAGACCTTGTAGAGTTCTACAAGTTCTACTTGGAAGCAAGTAACTTCCAAAGCAAAGGTTTGAGGAAGCCTGAAATTTTGCAGTGTGTGTGGGAGGAGTATGGTTTGCTGAGCAGTCACTGGCAGGGCTGGCACAGGGCTGGTGGCCACTGTACTGGGTGACCCCAGAGGAGCTGCATTAGCCCTCTGACCTCCAGCTATCACCTACAGGGTAACAGCTGATGCAACAGTGATCCAAGGCTCTTTGTTAAGGGTGTTTGAGATGTCAGAATTAAAAATGCTGTGTATATGCTGTGCTCATGGTTATTCTTCACAGGATTTTCGAGTCCATTCCCAATACAAATTTTTAGGATTAGAGTGGTTATTTCACTTTGCTGGAATATTCTGACATAATGTTACAGGCATTAATCCTGGCACCAATGTCTGCTCTGTCTCACTCAGTCTTCCAAACATTTGTGCATAGTAGTGAAATCTAGAAATTTTTTTTAGAAAGTGTCCTTTATTGAGGTGGAGTCACTGCAGCAAATTAGCACATTGTGAAAGATGCAATCTCATTTCCCTGCAGCCAGGGCTAGCTGGTTTCTTACTAAATCATTATTTAGCTTTTCCTGTCCAGTTCTGTTTTAAAATGTGTGAAGTGATCAGGTTCCAGTTCCAGCCCTTCACTCTGCTCCATAGGGGTTCATCCTGTTACAGTTTGCCCAACACAGCCTACATTTCCTCTTTTTCTGTTTCACTTATCTCCTCCTATTTATATTCCTTTCTCTCCTTTTATTTTGATAAATAATTCTTCTCTGTCCTTCATGTTTATGTCCTTTAAATATTTATCTGCTCTCCTCCTGTCTCCCTTTAGTCATTGCTTAGTATGGTTTATGTTTAGCTCTTGGCAGTTACCCAGTGACATAGGAAAAAGGAAGATTTCCTCTTCAGTTAGGTATTCTTTCAGAGTTCAAGCAGCTATGTATATTTTCAGAACTATATACAGTGACTGAGATGTAGATGGTGAGATCCCATTAATGTCAACAGCAGTTTTACTACTGACTGTTTTAGGGACATGATTTCACCCAGAGACCCTCTGAACTCAGGCATGTCTTCCATGAGGCTCCCTATACGGTGGTGGAGTCCAGTCTTAAAAATAATTTACGATTGTTTGAGCACTGTGTTTCTCCCCTCGCAGGAGAAAACACTGGATCAGCTTTTTTTGTTTCTTGTTGTTTGTGTGGCCAAGGCTTGCTGGTTGCAAAGCTTTAGTTCATGTGTCGGTAACAGCATGAGACCAGGCTTTTCCTTATGCTCTAATTTAGGAAATGACCTTGTCTTGACTTCACACCCTACTTGCTGATGGGGCTGAGGCTTCTTCAGTGACAGACAGCCGTCTCGCAGATGCTCATTTATTTTTATGAGGCAAACATATCAACAGAGCTATATTAAGCATGTCTGTGTAGCGTGCCAGCGCCTGGGCAAAGCACAGGTTTGGTTGGCTTGAATGTTGACGTTACACCACAATTTTCTCTAAATACTTCAGTTCTAAATTCCCGTCTATTTTGTGTGCAGGTAGCTCAGAGGGCTAGGTGGCAGGCAACCTGATAAACCATGTCCCACATAGTTTACAAACAGAAGCTGTCTCAGGGCTTCATATCTCCTTGCTCAAGTGAGTGTCCTTAGTTTTGGATGATAAGCGACTGTCCTGGCTTCCTCAGTGATGTCTGAAATGTACTAGTTACTCATTATACAAACCAAAATATTTGGAATTCAGTAACTAAAATGCTCATCCAAAACGTTTTGTTAGGGCGAGTCAGAATGGATTGGCTCTGTGTTTACCACATCCAAGCAGCCTCATGGAAGAAGTGTTTAGAGTGAGAAGTCGGCCTCGTGCAGCCGTGGCCAGGGCTGCTGCGTAGCTGGGGCTGAATGTTAACGTTTGCCTCGTGCTCTGTGACCCATCCATCCAAACTCTCCTTTCTGAGAAAGGACACCTCTCATGTCCAGCCACACCCTGCATTACCCCTGTGAGAAGCAACCTGTCAAACCGCTCTCCAGTTAGACCAGTCTCAGAAACATTACTTCATAATGTTGTACAATTACCCTACATTTGGAAGACAAGGGGTTGGGGTTTTTATTTTTAAAATCCCTGGTGGGCTCAGTGAACATATTTTTCCTGAGGCACCCATAAAGAAATACTCTTTTTTGTTATTCCATCTTCTTTTGAATGTGCATTATGATTGATAAAGAAAAGATTCAGCATAATTTTTCTGTTAGAGTGTCTATCTAAAGGAACAGGATTGCTGAGTGAAATTTCACTTGCAAAAACATTGGTAGTAAGCATTTCAGCAGAATGCTTTGGTTTGATTGTATATCTTTTTAAAAATCATTTTATAGTTGTACATTATAATTAGTGTTTAAGAAATAATAGAAGAAAAATAAATTAAAACCCTTAACAAAACAGTACTTTGATGCACCCAAAACAATTTTTCACAATTTAATTTTGGCAAATCTTGCTGACTTCAGGATTTTTGTTCCAATTCAGAACAAAAGCCACAGGAAAAACATCTTTGAAAATGTCCAAAATTACAAGTTACGAGCAGCTCCATAGCAAACGTTGGGATAAGTTCAGCCTATGAGCAAAACTACCCTGGTGGCAAACAACAGCATCCCAGGGCATACATTCTCTGTAGAGGGAAAGTACCACATTTCCACTCCTTCCAGGAATTCTCACTTAACATTACATAAGAGGTTGTTGGTCTTGTCCATAAACATCCCAACTGGGCCAGGCAGAAGGTTCCATACTATGCCATTAAACAAAATAGAAGGGGCTTAGGTGGGCTCACTCACCTTCACGCAGGGACTCCTTGCTCCGAGTTAGTGTCCCAAGGAGCTCCCTGGGGAGCACCAGCACCACCCTCACCCCCTTCCACCTCTTTTAGGCTTTGCAAGTGAGTTAGTAACTGCTCAAAAATCACGAAGAAGAAAATTCCCTGTCAGTACAACTGACTTTTTGGGCCCAGAGAGACTAAATAAAGGGAACACTTTCTTTTTTTTCCTGTAGAAGGCTGGCATAAGGGGAAATGTCTTTGCATATTCACCGCTGAGCCAGTCATCCCTCCCAGTACTTCTCAGTTAGAAAAGCTATATTTTTATTTATTTTATTCTTTGATGATACGCTGCAGAACATTTTTGTGGTGAATACCAAAGCAACAGACAGTTTTCCCACTTCCAGGGTAAAGTAATCTGCAAACTTTATTCAGCCCTGCCTGTAGAACCCGCGAAGAAGGTGTGTTTGAAGAGCTAAGACCAGCAACAGTTGATTAAACCATGCTGGGCTTAAAAGACAAGTGATGAAACTCGTTACCCTGAGAAACCCAGCAGTTCCTGGATGCCTGGATCATCTCCATCTCAAGTGGGACAAGAGGAAAAACAATTTTTTCATTGCTGCTGTTGACTTAGCAACATCAGAATAGCAAATACAAGGCGAATGCTCATTTAATACTGAAATGCCCCACAGGTGGGAGACATTAGACTTGGTGATGTCTCTCCTGTGCAGCTGCATGTGAGTTAGCCAGTGCTGCAGCAGGGCAGTAGCTGCAAGGGAATTAGAGTCTCAGAGGAGAAAGAGTCAGACCAGAGAAGTTTGATAGAGAAAAATTCAACCCTCTGGACTGCATTTAATTCAAATTTGACCTTTTGGACTGTATTTAAGAGTAGGATTGAGGACTGTGTGTACCTGCATATCTTTTCTCTGTTCGATTCTCGTAAGTTGGAACTAAATTTTAAATATTTTGGGGGGGGAGGGGGGAAGGCCAACTGTCTCATGACTGGTTTAAGCAACTTTTCTTTATTGCAAAACTATATGAAACAGCCACCAGTTTCTCCCTTCAGGTCATCGTCATCTCCAGAGCTAATGACAAATGGTGTTTACTGGGACCTCCAAATTCTAAGGCCAACCCTTTTATTCCTTTTGTCACTTTGAAATTATGCCTATTCGTAGAGCACAGGTAATTACTGCCTGTCAGTAAGAGTTAATACTGAAATTGTTGCAATTGGCTGCAATGGCAATAATAATAATAGTTCTACATTTGTTCAACTGAAGCCAATATAATAAAAAATAGGAGTAGGTTAAGTAGACTTCAAGAAATAAATGTATCACCTCATGTATCATTTGACAGGATAGCGTGTCCACAAAGGTAAACAAATTTAAATAAAACATATGTTTTACATAAAAAAAAAGATGACCCAGGTGCAGCTATGCAGAGGTGTTGAAGGCTTTCAGTTTTGCACAAGTCGTGGACAGATGTATTTCCAGCTGCAGGTTTTGGCTTTTTGGAGGAAGTTCCATGCTAGTTCCATGCTAGAAAGCTGGCAGTTTTCTCTGCTCATAATCGAGCCATTTATTCAGTTTGTTTTTAATGATGTTAATTAGAATTACTTTATGCAATTGTGGGATTCTGACTTTGTTGGTGCTGTACATCACCATAGGATTTGGCTTACTGGATATCATTGCACATCTGCAGCTCACAGAACTTGGCGGGGGGGGGGGGGGGGAGGGAGCAATAAGTTCACCTGGAAGCTGTGCAGAAGCACATCTGTGTATATTCAGTTGGTCCAGTTCTTTTTAAAAATACACAAAATCAATATTTCACCTCTGAATAAGGACACGAGGTTTATATGATCATCCCGCTGCTCTGTTGGTCAGTGCTTCGCTAATGACGGGGTTGAACCCACTGGCTAATTTCAGCCAAAAATCTCAAATACACTTAAGCTCCTGAAGCGTCTGTGGGATTTTTTGGCCAAGGCAAGAGATCCAAGTTGGTGTCCAAGTGGGGAAATAGTGGGAGGTCGCAGCTGCCAGAGGCTCCACCAGGCAGGAGGGAGCCCACTGAGCAGATTCTGAAGAGTTCAGTCCTGCTGCAGCCTCTGTGGGCTGCTCCTGGCTGGGCAAGGGTGCCAGGAGAACACAGGGAGGGCTACAGTTACTGCTCTGAGCATTTGTTTTCAGCAGAGTTAGTACATCCTAGAAAGCTGTGTTTGCTCCTGACAACGCCCATACGATTATTTTATTATTATTTTTTAGTAGCATTAGACTTCATCAACCTGTGCTTTTATTCTCCTTGCTGTAAAATTGCCCAGAGGTACTTCTGAAGGGTATTGTGAGATTTAATTTTTTCAAAACATTTTGAGAGAATAGTGAATAGGTGATAAATAATATAAATGGGAGCTTAATATTAAAAGTTTAGGATTAATTTAGAGACATCTGTCATTCCAAATCTCAACACTGAAGCATTCAAACTACTTTAAAAAACAAACAAAAAAACCACACCAAAACAAAAATCTTTGATTTCTTTAAAAAAGAAGAGTCTTTGATTTCTTTAAAGCCAAATGTTGTTTCATGTAAAAGGGAAAGAAAAAGGAGGGGTGGGAGAGATAAAACGATGTCCTCCAGACCCTGGATTCCTAAAAACCAGTCTGCATTCATTCTGATTTTTCAGAGTGCCCTTCTACAAAGGAGTGTCTCCTGCTCTGAGAATCTGTTTTTTCCTTTGCCACAGCAGTGCTAGGACTGAGCAGTAAAGCTCTGGTTTTAATGGCTCTTTTCCCATCTCTGAAAGGTTCCACATTTGGGGACGTAGAGGATCTTTCTTCCAGAAAAATAACCTTCGTGAAATTCTATGCATTTCAAAAGAATTGTGCATAAAATCCCTATTGGTATACTTCCACATTCAATTGTCGACAGGACACTTTTCTGTTTTCCTTTCTGTTCTAATAATGCTCCACTGATAAGGTGCAACATGAAAGGCTGCTCTTTAAAATACGTGAGTGTAATGCAGTGTGGAGCAGAAACACGCTAATGCAAATAGTATTTCCAAGCAGAGCCATTGAAGCCAGATTATGATCTTTTTTGGAAAGCTTGTATTTCTCCGTATCTGGAGTAATTAGTCACCACACAAGTACTTTGTCTTCCAGGCATACGTACACAATGTGGGTAGGACATTAGAATCTAGTTCTCTGCTTTTGTCCACAGCAGCCAGCATTAAAAACAGATTAAAATAGTAGAAATAGAATTGAAAAAGATGTTGCACGTAGGTTTATGTATATATTCCTTTTTCTGTATCACTGGCATGTACTAGTGCTGCATGAAGAATTTGAAATCAAGTTGCATGTTCCTGAGGATGAGACATTTTGTGCTTTTGTTCCATTCGAGGCACAGTGTTGAGTTTTAGGGAAGCGAGGAGGGTAATGGATAAAATTTAAATTCATCATGTTATTCACTGATTTACTTCTCCTTCTACCAATATTTTTTTGATGGTAGTTTAATTAAGTTAACATAGTTTCTAACTCCCCTCGTTCTTGCTTTGTTAATTAATTAGTACTTCACTCCTGACTAAACAGGGACATTTCTTATTGAAAGGTCATTTTGAAAGGTAAAGACAGGCAAATAGTAGTTTATAATCAATAATGCTTGTTGCCAAGCATCTCTGAGCAAATTGTGAAAACTTGGACATTATTTGTGTATTTTCTGTGTGTATCTTCCTGCAGAAACAGGTTTCTGTAAGGAGCAGTTACTGGTGTCAGACATGGCAGTGGGGTTTCTCTCCCTGATCTTACAGGTCAGGGGATCAAGCAGCACTTTGGGTAAAATTGTCAAAAAGGACAAAAGGCCACACGGAAAAGTCACTGAGGCATCAAGCCCATGTTTGACAACCCATTCCTAGTTCCAAAAAAAAAAAAAAACCCAAAAATAAAAACTGAGCTTTCAAATGCTAGTTTTAGCCTGGTAACACCAAGAAGGTCTCCTCAGTGGAGAGAGACTGGCCCACTCAGGGAAGCAACCAGAGCAGCAGGTCTTGCCCTGAGCCACCTCCAGAGGACTCAGGGGAGGAACCATGGAATTGTCAGAGTTGGAAGGGACCTCTAGAGATAACCTAGTCCAACTCCCCTGCCAAAGCAGGATTGCCTAGAGCACATCACTCAGGACTGCATCCAGGCAGGTCTTGAAGATCTCCAGAGAAGGGGACTCCATGACTTCCCTGGGCATCCAGCAGGTATTCACACTGGTGCTGGAGTTATGACAGGTTCTATGCACCTAACACCAACTTAAGAAAGATAGATAAGAGTTACCACTTCAGTGCTATTGAAGATTGGTAGAATCATCTTCAACTTAAGAGGTCTTGCAGAGTTCACAAAATCTATCTCCATCCCCTTTGTAAAACAGGATTTAGGCTAGAAGTCATTTAATTTTTTCTAGAAGTGTATTGGACTATCTAAGTGCTTTGCTTTGCATTTGCAAGTCAGAGATGTTCACAGGCCATGGACACACAAACAGCTGTGGTCAAGAGCAAGGCAGAGAGTTGTGTTAGACCCCAGCTAATGTGTACAGAATATACTTCACCGGTAAGACTCTGGCTCCCCATGCTGTTGACCAAAGAGGTGAGAGCAGCACCCAAGTTCAGCACCTATGGAGGAAGTCAGAAAACATCTCATACGCCTCCACTCCATCTGTATGGGCAGCCCTGAGTCTAAGGCAGTCCGTTTAGATGTCTGTAATACGCACTACCTTGGTGGATCTTTCTCTACAAAAACCTGTCAAAGAGGAAATTAGTAGTATTAGTCACAGGAGCACTGACAAAGTGTTCCTGCCCTGACAGGATCCAGCTAGCACCATGGGAAGTGTGGTGTGGGACACATGCGGGGCACTGGGGGGGTTCAGCCCAGGGAGGAGGGCAAAAGAAAAAGCCATTTCATTTTTATTTGACGCTTGAAAATTTAATTAATACAAATTTAAATTTGATGCATGTGTTAGCTTGTAGATGGCTATAGGTAAAACTCTCTTGCCATGTAACACCAAATCTATATGCAAACCCCAAAATTGCGCTGCAAGTTAAATTGAAAATTACTTCTATTGAAGCAGAATTATCAACTTTTACTACAGGTAAGTCTGAAGATAGAGAAAAGATCAGCAAAGTATTTAGTAGGTAGCTTCAGGATAACTTCCTTTTAGGAGAACTAAGAATTTCTTTGGGCAGCACTGAGGAAAGTACTAATAAACAAATGCATTTGGAATTTATTCTTTGGCCAAGTAAATCCCAGAAGCAATACTCTGGCTCCTGTGGAACCACTGGCTGAATGGTGTTTAACTTCACGGAGCTGTGACTTCAGCTCAGCTATCCAGTCACTAGATATGACAAGTTACTTTCCCCTTGTGGTGAATTGGCTATAAATTTTAATCAGTATTACAGCGGATAAATTAGTGTCTCCTCTATAAACTCCCCCTTTACAGGTCCTGTAGGCCATGGTTTCACTAATTAAAGTACTCATTGGGTTGGCCCTACCTCTTGCTGAACTAATACGATATTATTGCATGTACATTAAGGGATGTCCCTAGAACGTCTCTACTTGACAGTTTATATAGCTTAGAAATGCACTGACTCTTAGTTTTTAAGTGAGACATAAGGACAAAAAGTTCATTGGATGAAATTTAATTTATAATGACATATTTAAATCTCAACCAAAGTTGATACCATGAGATCTTCAGAGAGGGAAGTAGGATTACAGTTTTTGTTTCTATTTCAGAAAATATAAAAGTAGTCTGTTATTGAGAAGGACCTTTTTTTCTCTCCTTGGAAGATACTCTGAGTATACTTTTCCCCTTTCCCTTCTGTACTTTATGGTTATTAAAATTAAAAAAGCTCAAAAAGTAAAAATTCATACCTTAAATAAAACCCTCTCCTTAAGTATTCAGTGTTAAATAAAGTAAGCAGTAACATCCTCCTCTTTGATATTCAGAACTAGACATAAGTGGATAAGCTCTATTTATTTGCATGTATCCTCAGCTGCCTCCACTTCTCTTTCATACCACATTAATACCTGGAAATGGGAACTGTTTTTGTATCAGGGTAGCAGGTGCTTCCTCCACCGTTACAACCTCCACCAGTCTGGTCTCTTCTGTCTAGTGGCATCAGGGATTTTTTCAGGGGTAGCCAATTTGTCCAACATCATGCAAAAAATCTTCATGACTTTGTGCTCATTTTTCCACGTTATGTTCTGCTTCTCTCTGACATATAATTTAAAGGCAAATCCCACCTTTCAAACCAAAGCCAGTACTGGGTGGAAAGGGCAAGAGTTTAGCGCTATTTCCAATGAGCATTTTAGTCATAGCATCTTTAGTGAGCATCTTTAGCCCATAGAAATAAGTCATAGATGCAGTTATTTTGGAAATGAGTGGAGAAGTTCATGATGATACATGTTCACTGGTCCCCAAATGAGACTAAGCAAAGACATGCATGTTCCTTGGTCACCTGTGTAGAAGTAAGTATCTTTAATGTTCAGGGCTCATCATCCCTGGCACTGCAGCAGCTGTTCAAACCCCATCCATGTCTCCCTATGCTGCTGGAGGAATCCTTCCATAGCCAAGATCTACCAGGCTGAAGAAGCAGACAGAACTAATTCAGATCATGCTTGAGCAAATTAATCTAATTATCTGACTGCTCAGATGTAAGAACTAGAAAAAGAGTCTCTTAGTTGAGCAGACTGGGGCCACTGAATACTAGAAAAAGATCTCTGAAGTGCAGAAGAGAGGCATTTTCCACTCACTGTAGCTGGAAGATGACAGAGGAGTCAGACTAAGCCAGAGCCTTATGCTGTTGAAATGTTATGTCACAGTTCCATCTCCTCTTAAAACCTTTCATGACACATATCAAAAACCTTTCCTGATGCACATTGCCCCGATCCCAAAAGTACAAGAGGGTGGAAGAAAAGGGAAATTCTTATTTCCAGGTGTATCTGTAATAAGAGAAAAAAAAGTTTTCCATTCTGAAACGGAAGGGTGACAGCATTAATAATAATCCAGAAAGGAGAAGGGATTTAATCTTGCACATTTATTTAATGTCATGACAATGGATGTGCAGCATATGGTACAATCACTAACTATTACAATACCCTGTGATACGTGAACTAGTGCAAGCAGGTAGATACCTCTAGGGAGGCTACTTTCAAGGTTAAAATCAGGCATGGCCCAGGCATATGGAAGCAATAGGGTAAGAAAAGGACAAGGGAATTGCCTTCCTAGAGAAAATATATATATATATATAAAAGATAGTAACGTTTATGTCACTGTAGTAGAGTATCAAAATAACAAGAAATCCAAGTGTCCCCCCACTGAAGGTTTTCAGATCAGCTGTTTTGGAGGCATTTCTGTGCATGTTTTTGAAGGACAGCAACAGAATATGTGATGCTCATTACTGCGGTGGTGAGAGTACTTATCTTCTCAGCAACTCCACAACACATGCAGGCTATGACAGAATCTCACTGACATCTTAGGCTTTACCACCTAAAATTGTTTCATAACATTTCTTGTAGACATTTTTAGCATATTGGCATTGTGTAACACGGAGAAAAAAGAAGAAAATGTCAATACTTTCATTATGGACTTAGTAAAATTGTGATTGACTGAAAAATGAATCTGTAAGATCAAGAGATGGTAATGTGGGGACTTGAATCCTCCTCCGTGTCTGAACATTATGGTAAATGTTTTTGCTATGAAATCTTCAGCTTTGATTTGAACCTAGCTCACCTCTGTAACTATTTTTCTCTTACTCTCTATTCATCTCAACCATAAAAAGTACTTTTCTCACTGGTATCACCCAATATTTTATCTCTACACGTAAAAGTAGTTTTTTACTATTTTTAATCAGCCTTTTTTCTTTATTATTGCTTGATTGGATGATTTATTGGAAGCTTAAAATATTTTATATATCTCACTTCCAGAGAGTGCTATTTAGTGATATGTCATAAACGCTGCTAGCATCAGCACATTGCAAAAAGTTAGTTTGCATAAGCTCTGGAACTTTTTAACATTCTGTTTAACCTTAAATGAGATAGAGTTATTAATTTTATGTAGTTTTCATATTGACATTCTCTTCTGCAAAGCATAATCACCTTCCTGTTGTTTTTAATACTGTAGTCCTTCTAATTAGGGCAGTTCTCTATAGAGGAAGACATGGTGCCTTCCTGAAAAGCTTACTCTTTGCACAGACAAGACAGGCAGAAAAAGGGTACACTAGAGAGTGGCATGATTTGCCGGAGGTCACACCACAAGCCAAGTAAGAAGTTGAATCCAAACCACCTGACCCTCATTCCAGTACCGAATCCAGTGACCATGCTGCTTCTTAATATGTCGCTGTTTTTATTGTTCTTTCTTTATAGTTCGGGATCGGGTACGATCAAAAATGGAGAGAGACATTTTGGCAGAAGTGAATCATCCTTTCATAGTCAAGCTTCATTATGGTAACTATAATAAAATGTAATTCGTGTTTGTTCTTAAATTGGTTGGTTGGGCAATTGTAACTAGATGTGTTATAATTTCATGCAAATATCCCCTGCCTTCTTATGACTTTGTTTCTAACAAGATCTTAGAGGCTACCTGTGTGAAATTCTTTAAGCTAAAAGAGAATTTCAGTATAAGTAGGTTTTAGACGTTTCTCCATTGAAATACATTTGTCAGAAAGTCTTAACGTAATAGATTTTTCTGATGGGGTAGCTGATGAGTATACATCTGACAAGCCCCTCACCTGCTGTCAGGTACCATTAAGGAAACAGAGAATTGAAATTATTTGTAATAACAAGCACCAGTCTGAGTTTATATATGTGTGTATATGAATGTGTTGTCTTGCTGGATTTGCCTTCCTCTGCCTCACCAGCTCCCTGATGTGCCCCATTATTACTGTAAAGGGTCTTCTAAGGACATTTTGGTTAGTGCAGGCTCTCTCCTCACACAAACCTGAGAACTTATCTCTATGTCTAGCCCTCAGTGACTCCTGGTATCCTGTGCAATGGAAAGCAATATTAATTCATAGGTGCTTAGCATGGAAAAGAATATATTAGTAATGCATCGTTGTCTCTCAGCTGATACCATCTTTTCCAAGTCTAAGCTCAATTGCGTAGTTACATAGAGAAATCAATTTTTTTTCTGTTCTCAAAGTACTGACATGACAGGAAAGCTAATGGCTTGGACAATACACTGATAGTCAACAAGATTAATTCTTTGGAGACTTTATCTTGGTTCAAACTTCCAACATCTCCATCCCTTTCTAATACAGCGTTTCAAACAGAGGGAAAGTTGTATCTAATACTCGATTTCCTGCGGGGAGGGGACCTTTTCACAAGACTCTCCAAAGAGGTAAGCTGATAGATTTTAATTTTAGAAATGAAAGACTGTGATGATTTCAAGAAGTCAGATGAAGTTAGTGGAAATAAAAAATAGTCAAAATTGGAAATAATCATTTTACATATATGTAATGGAACTGTATCACCTTGCATCTTTAAGTATGTTCATAATAATTGTACTTGAATTATGCCATAGGTAATGCAACAGATATCATGTAAGCCTTGTTGTTGTCAAAAACTGCACAACTGCTAAGCCATCACCATAGGGAAATAGCCCCAGGCTCATTGCTTGCAAACTATATCTTGGATATGATGACAAACAGCCTGAGAAATCAATCCCCAATACATTTTGCCCTGGACATGGACGCAGAGCCTCTGGAAAAGCATAACCACTGCCAGCAGAAAGAAGAGATGGCTGTAGGTCAGGGCCCGACCCCTGCAGCAAGTGTGCAGACAGCGGGGCATCAGCCTGTGAGCTTGGAGTCATAGAATCATTAGAATTGGAAGGGAAAATTCATCTAGTTCCATCCCGCCTGCCTTGGCCAGGGATACCTTTCACTGGAGCAGGATGCTCAAAGCCCCATCCAGCCTGGCCTTGAACACTTCCAGGGGCATCCCCAGAAAGAGACGTCTCCTGCAGCAGCTGCTGGGAGCAAATCAGAGACCATTCACCACCCTGGGGCTTGGAGGTTGGTGGTCCCAGCCCTCACCAGCCCTCCTCCTGCCTGCCTGGGGACAGCTGCTGCTTCCGTTACCTCCTTGGGCTCCTATCCTTTCCCTGTACTCCGAGCTCCTGCCCTGGGGAGATATTGTTGTTGCTGGAGAAAAAGGCAGCCAGGAAATAGTCCAAACTTGAGTCTCACTAATGCCTGTAGAGAGTGGCAGTGGTAAGTTTTGTAGATTCATTTATCACTTGCCTGTGTTTCCAGATGCCTCCTGAAGCCAGCTGTCTGCATTGCTTGGAGAGCAGTGTATCCTCCCACATTTAGTCTGAGGGAGAGCAGTGTGGATGGTCCCAGGGGCTTGGCTGCATCCTGTCATGCTCTATCCCCAGCACGGTGTCCCCAGCCCTTGGCCTCTTTCTGAGTTGTGGGGACACAGGATGCCAGCCATCCACCTAACACAGTCTTCAAAGATAAAATAGGGACCTTTCAAATGTCATTTTGAGGGGAAGCTCTCTTCGCTTTTCTTGGTTTAGGGAGTAACTGATGGATTATAAAAGCTGTTCCCTAGGTGTTTTTTGCTCACCCAGTTTCTGGTTGGGTGCCATGCTGCAATCTGCTGTGTGCACCACAGCTTGGGAGCCCAAGTATTTGCTTTCAAAGCTTGTTTGCTAATGCGAGAAGACATTAGCAACAGGTTAATTACACTGCCGAATAATGATGCTTGTATAACTACTCAGTATGTGGCAGCAGTTATTTTTAATACGAGGAAAAAGATTAAAGAAAATAAAAATATCTTTCTGCTGTTTGTTGTGAAACCAGGCTTTGTTAGGACACAGTGTGCTGGCTTAGCAAGGGCCTCTCTGGTTTCATGGGAGAAGAGAGAAAAAGTGATTTTTGCTTACAGAGGGCAGTTAACTGTTGTGCACAGTTGGGGAACTCAAAAGTGAAAGAGAACAGCTCAACTTTTGTACTCCTTTAAAACTGCACATTTCCCCCAAAGCTTTTCCAATGCAATGGACAGATTACTCTGCAATGTACTATAAGAATGAGCTGTCTTAACTTGACAACCCTCTATATACTTCTCTTTTCAGTGTTTGCAGCTCATCTTGTCAACCTATACTGGCAAGGCATCATAAAGAAAGACATTATGGGAAAATTTTTGCTGCTTATGATTTGTTAACTATAGTCTTGGTTCAATGGTATTGAGTTCAGTGGACTCGTAGTCAGATCCCTTCTGCTGTAGCATGTGTGCATGGAAAGCCTGTCTCTCTTTTGCTGTGTCTAAGACGTCTGACTTAGCTGAGTGTCTCTGCATAGATTAGAATTTCCCTGGTTATATTGATTTAATCTCTTGTCTACATGATTTATTTTAAACCTAAAAAAAAATTTAAATTTATTTTTATAATTAATGCAATTTTTATGTTCAGAGCAATTACATTTTTAGTCAGAGTTTTTGCTTGTGTATTCTTTTTCTTTCTAGCATTTGCAGTGATGTTCTGAATTAAATTAAGTGATATCTGTTTTCTGAATGCTCTCTTTTTGCTCTCAGCCCTCTGTAGAGAGCTCAAGCGCTCAAGTACTATGGCTGCCCCTTTAAAAGAACAAAGACTTAATTTTAAAAATAAGCTCGTCAACTTCTACTGTAGATATTTACATTTAAATATGACATGTAAATTTGTATTGAGCTCTTTTTACTTCTGTAATGCAGAGTATTCACACTTGTATATTCAATATATCAGCTTCTATTTCTGCATTTTTATCACTGTACATCTTGAGGACTTAAATAAAGGACTTAAAGAGGACGTAATAACATCTGGGATATAATGAAAGTGGAACCAAAGGGGTTTCTTGCCATCTGAGCTCTGTTTTTCTGAGCTTAGTGTTTTTGCAATTACAGAATGTCTTCCCACCTAAAGCAGAGCTTTCAGTGTTAGCGGTGTCCATATCAGCTATATAAAGGAAGCAGCCACCCTTTAGACCTCGTCAGGCCCTGGATCTTAGACAACACACCACTGCTTAGGGCATCTGCACTGAGATTCCTTGAACCCTCGATGCACGGGTTTTTTAATCCATCTCTGGGTCTCTTGATGCTGTGTATTCTGCTCAGGTTTGGAAGCATTTTACTTCCCTATAGAGGTTACCCCATGTTAATTAGTGTGATTTTGATAACTAAATGCCAAGATTTTAGCAAATTAAGCAATACGAAAGGGTTTGCACTGAACGTATTGAGTTTTGCCATTCATTTCCAAAGTCCTAATGAGTTAGAACCTTATTCATATTATTGCAACATGATGTCATCTAAACAGATCAAACAGAAGATTGAGAGCAGCATGTTTTAAGGAACAGAAATACTTGACAGATCAAGTTTCGTTTTATAAAAAGAATCTGGTGAGAATTGTTAATGTGAGCCTTAGACAAATTATGGAAAATTGAACCCGATACGATGGTCCTTCCAGCATTCCCAAGTTAGGCAATTCCTTCCCCATGTCTCTTTAATGCAAGCCAGCCCACTGCTGTCCAGTAAATAGATGTGTTCTTCTCCTCCTTCTCTCTAGGTGATGTTTACAGAAGAGGATGTCAAGTTCTACTTAGCTGAGCTGGCCTTGGCATTAGACCACCTCCATGGTCTCGGGATTATTTACAGAGATCTAAAACCAGAAAAGTAAGTTAATGAGAGAGCGAACCGAAACATAAATACATGAGTTTTCAGGCCGTTTCTGCTCCTTCTTATGCGAGTAAATCAAAAGGTGACAGAGGCTCTGCCTCTCTTCTCCTGTGTGAGACTCTGCATATGAGAGTAGGGCCTTCCTATCATATCATTTTAACACAAGGCCAAGTGTTTTGGTGGTGTTCCAGTATGATGTGGCCCCTGTGTGCCCGGCCTTCAGTTCAGTGACTGATCTCGGCGCGGGATTCAGGTCTCTGTGCCTTTGACTTCAGTAGGGCTGTTCACCATTGGCAGCATTTAATCTGCCCTTCCCCGTGGTGTGGTATAAACCACTTCAAGCAGCTCCGCTTCCAGCTCATATGAAATATGTTGTGGCGCTGTTCAGTTTTATTGTAGCCATTGCTTAAAGTAAATGACTCTCTCTGAAAAACAGTGTGTGTATTAGCTCATGAGGGATATGGTGATGAGGATTTTAAAAACACTTCTATTAACAATACAAAATATTTTCCCAATAATTATTCCTGCTTATGTTTGCAGCTATTTTCTATTCCTAATGACTATGGAAGTTTCTCTTTATTCTCTGCAGTACATTAATAGACTCAATTACACCCTCAGTGCTATCACTGGGAGTGACGTGATACTGTTTTCATTCCATGTCACTTGCCTGGTGCTTTGCCTGCATCTTCTCTGCCAGCTCCAATAAAACAGGCTGCAACATTTCAAAGTTACCAGCCTTTTTTAATGTAATGGTCACTGTCATTTAAAAAGATGACTACTGAGAGCAGTCTCTGGCTGTTGTTTACACTTCCAAAGTATAACAGCAGAGCAGACTTTTCCTTCTGTGACACCAAGTTCAACAATATGCAGTTTGTTCTTCAAAATGGAGTGCTATTGCTTTTGTGCTCATGAATAAAATAAGAGACCAAGAGTAGTGGAAGGTGGATTTTGTAGGTGAGAAGTTGAAGGGAAGGATTTATCTATAGCAAAGTACTATGTGATTTAAACTTTCAGTTTGTTTTTGAGGTTTCGTTATAGTAGCAGTACTATATGCTGAAATCCAGTCTGTCAAATACAGGAAGTCATCCTCTAAATTAAACCACCAGAGGGATAGAGGCACCGGTTTATTATGCAGGTAGGCAGCAGTCACACTATTGCTGCCACTGTCACATGCTGGCATTATCTGCCAGCAGCTCTTCGGTTTCAACTTCATTCTGTATTGCTATTTTATTCATTCAACATCAGCAAACATGTACATAGTAGAATAACTCCAATTATAGGTTTTCAACTTTAAACTCTGTTTCTAGTAAGTGTTAGTATGAATCATGCACTACTTTTCTTTCTGGTGTTAGATGAAGCTGTTTTCCAAGCTAACACAATATATGAAGCTGCTATTAGAAGGTATCCAAATATGAGCCTTTATATTCAAATACACATCATAGTGCTGTTACATTTATAGGCACATGCCGTAATTTTTTGCTTTAGGAGAAGTTAGAAACTGAGAGGAAAATTAAGTGCATGTCAAAACTATTCACTGTTTCTGAAATGCCAAGAGCCTGATTTCTCAGAGTTCTCAGCATTATGTGTCACTTTTTATTTCAAAGCACATCTCTCACTGACTTCAGTTGCACGCGAGAGCACTTAAAACGTCTGCAGACCAAACTGCAGTGTCTCAAATCAGGGATCAGTGAACTGAGAAATGAGAGCTCACCTAAGAAGGGAAGGTGACACTGATTTGCCATTGTCAGATAGAAACATGTTGAAAAGGCGAAGATGAAACCCAGTTCTCTGTGCATTTTCATCTAAGTTGAGACCAGCCATTCTTTCCCTTCACTGTACCACTCTGCCAAAATCCCTGAGTGTATTAGCTGTTCTGCCAACTGAGGCAAGAGCTCTCTGGAAGAAAACAAAAAGTATCATCATGTAATTAAAGACCTTTGTACAGTGAAATCAGTGTGTAAAGCTAAGGGGGCAGCCCTCATTCTGGTATTTCATAACTTTCAAATGTATTGTTTATGGTCTTTGATGTATAGTTAAATAGATACCAGTGGTATGGTTGAATCTGGACACAACTGTATAAAATTATTTTACATAACTATTGTACAGGAGAGGGAATGACCCAGACTGGTATAACTGAAGTTTATACCTGGGGATCAATCAAAGCATCTGTTTGATGGAAAACATCAAAACATCCTTTAAAAATAACTTTCTGAGCGCAAAGCCCATGAGTAGCCATGCCTAGGACAGAAGAGCGTGACAGCCTATGATTTCACTGGGACTTTAGGTTTAGAGTTAAAAAACACATACAGCAGAAAAAAATATTTATTCTAAATGGGAAAAATGTACTATATTTTTAAGTTACATCTGGGAAAGGATAGGTCTATAAATAAGATGATAAATTTAGGACCAGCCCAGGATGTTCTTATCTTCCCCTTGCCTCTGACAAGGGCCAAATATATCAAGGTCATTACAGATATGTTGCTACCCTAATCCTAAAACACCTATGGAGATTCCGTGTTCTCCATAGCAGGCCTCTTGGAAGTACCAGTTGTACATATAGAAAGTTGCTCTTAATAGCTAACTTGAAGTTTCTTTGCTGAAGTTGCAGGCCATTGCTCGTTCTGCTTTTTTGGCTCTCAGCATCAGCCTCAGGGGATTGTGAGCACATCTGTGTCCTCAGACCTCTCTTCTGTACCCTAACAGTCCAGCTACCAAACTCTTCTTCACCAGTCAGTCTTTATGGGTGTTCAGCCATTCTCATTCCTCCTCTTTGGTTTCTCTTGATCCATATCTCCTTTGAAGTGCAACGTGCAGAATTACACCTGTGTCTTCAGGAGAAGCATTACCAGTCTGATTAGAGCACAAGGTTTACTCTGTCAGATTTACAGAACTGAAGAGAAATGAATCAGTTTGTAATTTCACAGTTCTCTCTCCCCCTTTGTTAAAGGATAGGCACTTGAAAGAAGCATTTGAGCTTCTTTCATTGTTCAGTGCTTTTGCTGTCCTCCAGAAGCTCCCAAAAGTAATTGCTAATAGGTTTGAGATTACTTCAGTCAGCTCTGTAAGTACCCTAAAATGAAATTCATCATAACTCTTTATGTCAAAGAAGACTAGTTAGAAAATAGCACTGGTCAGATGACTTGAAAGAACTGTCAGCACATTAAAATTTAAGGTTCAGCATTTTTTTAAGATTTCCCAAGCAAAAATCCATATTAACAATTCAAAGCTATGAATTAATTTTAAGTTCAAGCAGAATATATACTCTGGGAGTTGTTATAAAGTTAGCTGTACTTGCTTCAAAAAGGCAAGCAATTGAGTTTTCTGGTTAAATTCTTGTTTAGAACAAGAAGATGCTTCTTCTCTTAAATTGTTGCAGGCAAATTCTTCTCCTTGAGTTGTCTTGGTGGTTTCAGTGGCATCCCTTGTGGAACAAAGTACTGTTCAGTCACACTGAAACTGGTGGAGTTTCTTACATAGTGAGGTATGTTTCTGTTTAAGAACTGCAAGACCAAGCTGTTAAATAGGGCTATACTGAACTAGAAAAACCTATTGCAGTGTATGATGTATATGTCATTTCTTATGCTGTGGTTTAAGAGTATGAGTGACGTAGAAGTAACTCTACAGTTACAGAATGCACAGACTTCTTTTAGTTACTTTTGACTGTTCTATCTCCAGGTACTACTCAGATGCACCTTGATACAGTTCTGTCGTAGGGATTTTGATTAACAAGGAGGGGTTTACCATATTATGCCTTCAGCTGTCTGCACAAGGGACAGCTCGTGCAACTGCTCATATAACAACTCCTCAATTATGGAACTATATTAAAGAAACCCAAACCACTACTGCTTAATGCAACATGTTGTAAATCGTTACGATTCCTTCATGAATGTAGCTGCTATGTGTAGAGGGGGAAGATCTGAAAATCAGTAAAGGACAAAGACTTTTTGGTGGAAAATCGCCATTGACTTCCATCGAAGCAAGCTTCCAATGAAGCTACAGCAGTGATAGATTTGGCATAAGACTGTTCAGCATGGTGGGATAGTATGAGGTCATGCAAACACTGAAATGTCACAAAAGGTGGACAGTTTGTGAGAGTCTTCATCTCTTTGGGAAAGATTTGAATATTTCACTCTTATCTGGTACTTTCATAGCAAAGCCTGCAATCAAATTAAATATTCTTTTTAAAGTTTCGGGTTTTCTTTCTAACCTGACATTTTGGGTACAATTTCTGAAAAACATAAAGTGTGCACACTGAATTTTCTGCACAACTGAGCTGGCTTGAAAAGAAATGTAAATCATCAAAAAACCCACCCCAGACTTGCAGATGATTTGTCAGAACTTCATGATGATTTGGGTATCTTGGAGTTCAAATTGAAGCTTAAAAGACTAACTCAAAAATAAAGAGAGAGAGAAACAGGAGAAGTGTGACCTTGATTTAAGAGTCACTATAAAATAATCTGAACAACTAACAACAAAGGCTATTAGCACAAATCCCTGTGCTAATGTTGCAACAAAAACACTCCTAAGGAGGTTGCAGACCTAGCTCTACAATAAGATTCTCCTGTGACTTTCCCTGCTACTAACTTAGTTTCCCAGCTTCTAACATGGAGATTTTCAGCCTTTATTTTCTCAAGGCATGTCTTCAGACTGAAGTTAATGAAAGCAGTTTGAACGTTTGTGGGATGATCCTGAAGCCAGTCATTATTGTTTTGAATTAAACAGGTTGACGATAGTATCCTGTAAACACACTCAAACCTTAAAGTGAACACATAAAATGGAAAAATCATATAGTGAATAAGATTGTCACTCAATGGGATTATAGCATAGTTTAACATTTAAAAGTAGTCCACTACTTATGTATATTGTAATTTCAAGACCTTGATTTAGAAGAAAGATTTTTCTCATGCCTGAATCCCATTAACAATTTCTGGTTCTTTTTTCCCTTTCTGCAAAATAATACTAGTTTATTTCACACTAGCTGATCCTGCAAACCATAGCTAAAGTGATTGATTTTCTACCACAGTGTGGGATAAAAAGGAACTGTAAAGTGATAAAGATAAAAAGAGAAGACAGAAGGTCTGATGAGAGAATAAGTTTGCTTCCACAGTCAGTCAAAGGAAAACCATTTGTCTGCTTTTGTAATCCAGATGCTTAGAAGCAGGAACACTGTTCTTCACTTCTTAGTGTCACTCAAAGCTAATTCAGTGCAATGATTGTCTTTTTCTCACTGTTAGCATAGTATTTTCTTTTTACATTGAATGTAATTTTCAGTGCGTAACCGTAGCGTTTTATGTGTTGGCAGATGGCAAATGTGGAACCCCCCATCTGTCTAAAGGGTGCTGCCAGGGGCCACGGGGGGAGCTACAGGTGGCTGAGGGCACCATGTGAGGGTGATGAGGGAACAGGAGACAGAGGAGAGGATTGCAGATCGTATTCTAGGGGTTATAGCATGCAGGATCCATTGATTTTTTTGCTCATACAAACATTCAGTGAGAGAAAGTCTGTTGTATGTTTCAGGCTCACTTAACCTAAGGCAGAAATATTAGTCTGGTAGCTGTGTTGGTATTGCCCCCCTCCCTTTCATGAGGGTAAGGTATGAACCCTCTAATGAGGGCAAAGGTATGAAAACCATATATCATGTACATACAAAAGCAGTATGAATTTTCCATATGAAATCAATGAAATATGAAATCAGTGTTTCCGTGGAAAATTCTGAGCCCTTTGAATTGCATTGTTGTTCACAAGGGTTTCTTGGGTGCGGGGAAAAATTTTGGGTGATTTCTGTGAGCTGTACTCCCCCTTGCTATTTTTCCAGACCCAGGTCTGTGGAATTTGTGCATTCATGCTCACTTCTGCACTGGCAGGTGTTTCATTCTGTTTCCTTCTGAAACACAAGACTCTCATTTAGGGACTGTAGCCACAAAAATACATTTAAACATGCCTAACAGAGGCTAATACTTAAAAATTATGCTTCTTGAAGAAATCTGGGGAGAACAAATAGAGGTAAAGAAGCTCTTATCTACAAGGAAAAGCTTTAATTATTGAACACATAGAGGTGACACAGCTGCTGGCCTTTATTTGATGAATTGCACAATAACAGTCCGTTCTAAACACACAAGCAAATGACAGATCATCTCTTTTCAATTATGTTTCAGTACAGAGGCAACTTTTCATAAAAGTATATCCCAATGTGTTAGTTTCACTTCTGTCTTTTTTTGTTCCTGATTAAATGGATTAAAGTGACTCTCCGAGAGAAGGGGAGTATAAAAATAGCCAACACCTCATCAGACCATTTTGAAAAGAGAAATACAATAACTAGGACTGAAGAAACACCACCCTCATTACTGTATCGGTATTTATAGGCAGAAAAGTTACCAAAATCATTATTTTTCAGTTTCAGTGTTCCTTCTTGTTTCTACAAAAACTGACAATGCTTTTTGTGAACTACAGTCATTTTTCTCAAGGAAACGTTGGAGTGCCTTTGTGAGAATAAAATAAGTTGGCAGGTGGCAAATATGAGAACACTTGAACTTGGCTTCCAGGCTGAATTTTCATTTACGCTTCTGGACAGAATAAATTAGCAGGGACTGAGATCCGTAGCATTAGGCTGTGACTAGTCATTGTGCTCTACGATCACTCCTATTACTTCAGCATGAATGTAGCTACCTTTGGAGTTAATATTAGGTCCAGTGAATCCAAGCCCTGATTACTTGTGTGCTTGCCTTTATTATTATGAGAAGAGGAGAAAACCCGTAGCTCCTTTTCCCGCGGGAAGCAGATACTCTGCAGTTGTTGGCTTTGAACACCCTGTTCTTTCTGAGCTCAGTTGCCCACCCTGGGCACATTGGGGAGTAAGAAGGAGGCTCCCCGTGCGACTGCCACAGGCCATGTGTGCTTCAGACATGAGATTAGACAGACTTGGAGGATCATTTTTCTTTCTGGAGGCAGTGGGTTCACTGGGGGTTTCTTTACAGATGTATTTGAGTCTTGTGTATCTCCTTACCTGTCTTAAAGGTTTTGTTCGTTTGCTAGCTGCAGTCTATGCCTGCCTAATGAATATGTGGTTTTTGCTTTACAGCATTCTTCTTGATGAAGAGGGACACATTAAGATAACAGGTACGTGAGGGACAGAAAACTTAATGTCTACAAACTGGGTTGGGTTTTTTTTCTGCATTATGTTCCATCCATCTTAGTCATTGCTTGTAATGAGTTTTCTTGCACAAACTCAGAAGCTGGAAAAGTTTGAGTATTGGAGTTCTCTTCCCTGGCTATTTGTCAAGCACCCATGCTGCACAGCACATGGAGAATTTTCTTGGTAGAAATGTAGTCCTGACTGACATGAAGTGTGGCTGCCTGCCACTGTGGGTGGAAGGATGCTTCCCATGTGACTGATTACTCCAAATCAAATTCTCTAAATTGTAACTGTGCAGAGGTAACCTGGAGGGTGCTGTCTGGCCATCTTTTTTCCCTGGTGTCCATCTGGGATTATTATTTCCAAGCACTTTGGTTATCTGATCAAGAACTGTTACCAGCATTGTCTTCATCAAACCTGAACTGTGTATTTCTCCTTATTTAAACTCTCTCTTCTGCTTCGGGCCAGAACTTCATTCTGAACAGAGAAAATGATACATCTATTTCAGGATGTACTAACAAATACCAGCCAAGTACTCCAGGTAGGCAGGGCTTAAAACCTGACATGCCTTTTTTTGTTTCAATTTATTTAGATTTTGGTCTCAGTAAAGAAGCCATTGACCATGACAAGAGAGCGTATTCATTCTGTGGGACAATAGAGTATATGGCGCCAGAGGTGGTCAACCGACGAGGACACACGCAGAGTGCAGACTGGTGGTCTTTTGGCGTACTCATGGTAATGGAAAAGTTGTGTTTGTTGGAGGGGTGGCTGTAGAAGTCATCAGATCCTGCAAGTAAAAAGTACTGCTTCCAGCAATTAAGGGTTGATAGCAAAGTAAATGTGTAATGACTGCCTGATCATTTCCATATTATCAACGATAGAGAACCAGCTGCTCCTGGCAGTATTTGAGGTAGCACTTGGCCCCAGATTCTCTCTGTTCCTCCTCACAGTCCTTTGCTGTTTTGGGTGATTACTGTGAGCCATGAATATTTCTACTACATAGAAACAGGGCTTGGGTAGTGCAGAAGTGCACAAACAATTCAGCAGGAATACCTGTCTGGTTGCTAACATGGTTCCTGTGAGGAAACAATTCCCCAAGCAGCATTTTTCAGAAGTTAGGGAGATCCTCTTAGAGAAACTCAGAGATTTACTCTTTCTTTCTGCAAAATATAGATTAAAAAGGACATATTTTAGAGGCCACTCTGAATTTTTCACAGGACATCAGTGGTTCTTTTGCCATTCATTTGTCTTCACATCAGCATTGCTGACTCTTGGTCCACTAATGAGATTCAGGTAGTTTTTGGACTGGTGCTGGATTTCCTGTAGTCTTATGAGCTGGTGGGAGACTGTCACTCAAAAACCTCCTTTTCTCATGGTGGGAGAAGAAAGCATATACATACAGGCACTATTTCATCCTCTGTTTTTCTTTTGTACTGTTTTGCTGTGTCTTGATTATGATATTAGTTTGGGATGTTTGCATTTTAAAACCTCTGAAGCTGGTTTAAAAATGATGCACGTGAAACAGTTTTAAAGTGACTGCTATTCTCATGGGAGGAAATCATCAGAAACTGACACAAATGTGCACAGAGGAATAGTTAGAGATTAATCTTTTTTTTTTTTTGCATGCCTTTGCATTGGATTATAACTATAAAAAAGTTTCTGTTTTCCCCCACTTGCTTAACTTCTCAGTCTTGCAAGCTATTCTGGAGGTAGTTTAAGGGGAATCAATATGAGACATTGTGCTAATTCATTTTTTGTACATGGAAATCAATGAAAAGTGAGTTAAAATGCAACATGAATTCACCAAAAATCAGTCATACTAGATTAATCTGATATTTTACTTGATGAGATAGCCACTTTTATCTAAACAAAGTAAATGAAGTGGCTCTCACGTGCCTCCATTATAATAAAATATTTGATACAGTGTTGCGGGAGAAATTAATTAACCAAAGACGCTTATTAGTCCCATAATGGTTCCAAAGATGGTATATATACTATACCATGAATATGAATACATCACAAGGAAAAACACCACAGAGAGAAAGGGGCTATTTCATCTGAAGAATAATGTTTCCTAAGAGCAGGTAGGAATAAACTCATTGTGAAATGTAGTTAGCCTGGAAAGCAGGAGAAAACTCCTGACCACTTAAGAAGTGTGGCCCTAGAAAGCACTTTCCAAGAAGGGCTCTGCAAGAGGTATCTGACTACAGTGGAGCTGCTTGGCTTATGAGAAGGACCCAGTAACATCCTCCTCAGTGCTGCAGGATTTGACACTGGGATGCATTATCAGGAAAATTTTTCTATCAACAAACCAGCCATCTCAAATTAGGTGTTCAGGTGCTAACATGCTCCCACCTGCATCCATCCATCTTCTTCAGTCGGTGGTACTGTTGTTGCTAACGAGGTTGAAGGGAAGATCAAAGAGAAGTTGGTTTGTGACACTGATCTTTTAAAAGCTGTATCAGCACTGTAGGTTTTTTGAAGCAGTTATTCCCAGTGTTGTTTTATCAAGTACAGTGCTGTCCCTTGAGCCCAGTCACCATGTGTTTATTACTCTTACAGGAATACATTCAGATAATGAAGGTGATACTGTTCTCTTCTGAAGTGTACAGGCTACAGGTCTACCCGCGTGCCCAGTGGAGGGCCACCAGCAAGCAATACAGCACGGCACACACTGCAGCTGTGGCTCCCCTTGCACCTCACCGTGATTATCACAGCTCCCCTGCAGAACCAGGGCAGAAGCACTAACTACTAATGTAGCAGTGTGCTCTTCTAATACAGCTTCGTTTCCTGTGGTATGGAAGCTATTTAGGTAGATATATTTTACACTACATACCACAGTCCGTACAGCATGTTTAAATACTGTTTACCCTAAGTAGACAACTGACACCAAAAGAAGTAAGGGTGGGAAGCAATGTGAAAACTAGTGAATATGTGGGGTTGGGAGGGCCTACATCATTGATCTAACTCATCGACAGCCATTAATCTAAGTAAATACTATAATTTATTACCTGAATTTAAAAGGAGTGGAGCTTCCTTATCTCCTATGGCCACAAGTCCATTTGTGGATGCTCAGCACTTCTGAATCACATATGTTTATTCAGGAAAGTCGATAGGTTATGTCTCCTATAATAAATATATGATAACCCTTTAATTTTTTTTATTGCATATTTTGATTCAGAGAATATCTGTGCCTTCTCACTATCTCCAGTTAAATGATGGTATATTTGGTGTATAGATTATTTTTCTTTCACCTGCTAATGAACTTGGCTCCTTTCCCTCTGTTTTTTTTTAGGCTTGCTTTTTTTTTTTTCCCCTTCAGCTCTCTTCTCATCCCCAGGGACTCAATGCATTAGAATTAGAAAATATAAAAATCCATATAAATGGAGATGAGTTAAAGAGAGTAAAATCTTGTAAACTATAAACTAATGCTTTAAGCCTTTGAGTGCCATCTTAGAGAAGAAGAGCTCTAATCAGTTGAATCTTGTTTTCCTTTTCAACAAGTAATTGGTTGGGGCAGAAAAATTAGGTATTTCCATACTCTAAAAATACAGGAGGATTTTCTGCTGCTATCCTTCACTCTGCTTATTTCTCCTTGTTTTCCTTGGTCTGTCACTTGTATGTTCTATTAGGGGAGCTGGTTTTCTGCCAGTCTGAAAAACTGAAGAGAATTAAAATGGTATCTAAATTATTTATTAGCATTTCTCTAGAATTATTTTGCAATATGATGTGAAATATGCAAAGAAAATGTACCAGTTGGTAGCATATGCATAGATTGAAAGGAACATAATAGCGCAATTTTCATACCTTAAATTTTTATCAATAGAAGGAACAGATTGGGCAGATAGTGATAAAATGGCCTGTAGCCTAAACATCAGAAGAGCAAATAAACAATCTCTTGTCTGTTCTCTTACATGAGGAGGGATTAATGCTACAATATGAAGAGTTGGGGTGTACTAGCAGCTCCTTACCGTCCTGCATTGACCAGGCACGAGCTAGAATCAAACAGAATGATCCTTAAAGGCAACATTAAATGTGGCATGTTGTGATCAAAACAAACTTATCTGAAAAAGACTAAAATTTGGTCTTCACTTATTAATTAATTATGTGAGTTATTTTATGATTTATCATTCAATGGGAGTTTTACTATCATAACAGTAAACTTCATTTACTACCAACTAAGTCTTTGACACAGGCCATAAAAACAAAACTGTTCTCTGCTGTGTTTGCTCACTCCTCAGTTTGTTTGAATTATTTTATGGTAGCTTAGTATGTGTCAACTCCTATAGCTATATACATCTTGAAATTAACTCTTTCCGAGCATTCCAGAGGATGCTCTGGGATCCTTTCCAAGGATTCCAGAACACCTGCCTCTCATCACATCAGTATGTGATGACAACTGCTGGGACCCAATTAGAGTGTTGTGCTGGTGAATTTATGTGGCTTATTGTGACCAGGGTTTGTTTTCTGCATCTTACTCATTGCACTGAAGGTTTTGGATGGGACTTGTTCTAGAAAAGCTTGGCATCAAGAAATATGCATGAACAAGCAATTGACTTTAATTGTTAAAAAGTTGTGTACAGGTCTAATGCCTTTTCAGCTGCACTGCAAGAGGCTTGATGCCCCCACTGCCATCTGTGGGGCCCAGATGAGCAGGTCTGTGTGTACAACATGCACAGGTCTCTGGGAAGGCCTCTCAAGGCAGAGGGTTTGAAGTTCATTGTATCACCTCATTTAAAAAGCTACAGACCTCATGGAAATTTTATCTTTTTTCAGTTTGGGAAAAAACACTGTACGCCCTTGAGAGTCATGTGGGCAGAGAGGGGAAGATAATTAGCAAAAAAGGGGTGTGATGACTCAGTAGGCAGTCCCAAATAAAAAGAAATGTGTTTATATTTGTCAGCAATGTAGTGAAATGTGTGAGTAGTGAAGTCTTCACAAGAAAAATAAAAAAGTATTCTTCTGTTATCCAGAGAAAGTAGTCTGTTCTATAGTAATTTTGTAGTAACTGTACAATGGCATTGGAAATAGCAATATGAGATATCAAAGCAATACAGTCGGCTTTTATAAAATCTCATCATAACACTTGGGTTTTTCCCAGTCCAAGAGATGGCCTTCATGAACAGTATTTCAAATGTTTATGTCAGCTGCTATGTGAAAGTATTCAAACCCTCTGCAAACACTAATTCATTATGCTTCACAGCTGCCAATAATGAAAAATACTTAATGCATTTTACAAATAGTAGAACAATGGAGTGGCAGACCACTACCTGGAAAATGACTGGAAGTGTCGAGAGGGGAACCCAGGCATTCTGACAAGAGTCAGTCTCTCTGCTTTCCATATCTGAGTGGTATCAAGTTTCTTTGTAATCCTGAATTTTATCCTAAGATCGCCATACTTTAGCAGACTTCATCTGAAGTAATTTACGCAATCTGCTCTCTTTCCATATGCTAGAAAGACTCATCTGCCAATTACCCCAGGCTGTGGATTTTTTTCTCATTCATTATCTTCCTCAATGACCTACCAAGGTCACTTCTTGAATCTATTCCCTCAGGAAATGTGGCTGTGTTTCCCAAGGTCTTCCCACTTAGATATCTTCGGGGGTCTCCAGTGCTGGTGTTTTACCTACTGAAATTGGCGATTGCCCTGAAAACTAGAGAAAGGAACCACGGCAGAGTATGTCGAGACCTAAGCAGGGGCTGGATTAGATGACTCCAGAGGCCTCTTCCCATCGGGATTTAATTCTGTGGTTCTCTGTGGCAGCTGAACTGGAATAGGGAAGATTTGCCTTTCTTGCTGACTGTTGGTACAGAAAGGAGTCAAGGTTGGAGGGAGGCACAGCCTTCTGAAGTAATGGCTAACAGAAGGTGGACCTCCAGAATACCCAGGAAGTGAATCATTTGGGAGGCGAAGAGCAGATGGGGAAGTGGGGAGAGAGAAAACTGCGTCTCCTGGAAAAACTATAGGGTCTGCTTTACGGTTTTTTCTTCCAGGGTTCTTCACACCTAGGCTTAGCTCCTTGTCAACCTGCTGTGACCCATACAACTCTGTATTTATGTGCAAGGGTGTTATCAGCAAGTGCTCACTTCTGTTTGCATGTTTACATTTAGTGAGATTTTTGATTTTTTTAAAAAATAAGCAGGAAAAGTGTGGTAAAGCGGTATCTTTAACTGATGAGATGAACTATTCCAATTTTGGTTTTTTTTGACTCTTGTTATTTCGTTTTTAACCTTCAACATATTTAATCAGGACTGAAATTGAGAAACCAGTGCTTTCTTACAGCTGCTGCTTAGTTGACTTCATTGAAGTAAAAAGCTCTGGGACATTTAACTCATGTAGCTGCCTTTCACTTTAAATATTGATGTTAAGTGCATTTCTTCTGAATCTGAATTAATCTCAACATTAAAGCTGTGTAATTGGAGACGTGTGGTAACAAAGTGCTAACCATTAGAGCAGGGCAGTAAATATTCCCTGAAGCCTCCAGGACCATCATTTCCCCTGCTGCCTCCTGCAGCTTAAATTTCTTTTTTTCCTTTCTTTCTTCCTTCCTTCCTTCCCTCTCAGGTTTCTTGGCCCCATGCAGCCACTGGTGCATTTGCAGATCTTTCTGTGATACTGGGGTGGGTGGGAACTACAGTTGCCTTCTTCCCACATAGTCACTGACCAAGCAGTTGCTTATATCTGTATCATCTGCATCAGCAGTGTCAAACCCATTTCTGCCAAAATAAATGAGTTGTAGCAGTCATTGTTAGTGCTGCTAAATTAGATTTATTATACCAACAATGTAACATGAGCAAATGTAAGTGAACATTAGGTACTTACCCTGAATGTCAACTCTTAAGAAATCATTCAGAGGGTTTGGTACTATACATACCACTTCTGCTGCTGCCCTGGGAAGCAACATTCTCTGCCTCTCATCCCCACTATATCTGAACATTTTAATCAGGACTAAGGCTCTAATAGGTCAGAATTACTTTGAAAATCAAGCTCCAGCATCACTTAGGATCCAGCATCACTTGAGCTCCAGCATCACTTAGGCAGTTTACAAAAGTCTCCCCCATTATGTTCTCTCTAGAAGATAAGCTGCTTTCCTCCAGCTCTGCCAGGCAGCTTTTCTCTCCTAGACAGAATCACAGAATCACATGAGGTTGGACAGGGCCTCTGGAGATCATCTAGTCCAACCCCCCTACCAAAGCAGGTCCACCTAGAGCAGGTTGCACAGGAACTTACCCAGAAGGATTTTTAATGTCTCCAGAGAAGGAGACTCCACCACCTCTCTGGGCAGCCTGTTCCAGTGCTCTGCCACTCTCAAAGTCCCTCCTCATATTTAGGTGGAACTTCTTACATGAGGAAGAACTTCTTTAGTGAGCAAGCAGGAGTTAACACATTTCTGTTTTCAAAATCTTGTTTTTATCTTTCAGCCATACACACGTTTTAAAAACTGTTTTTCCGTTGTTTCTACTATGAGTTTTATTGCCTTAAGGTAATTTGTTACTAATGCAGATTCATCCTTCAATTAATTATAGTCAATTAGTTATCTGGCTTCTAAGCATCTCCTCTGTCCTCCTCCCAAAACTAGCATAGCAATGGGACAGTGGGGTGGGTTGAGAACTGGCTGTGTGACAGG
>BJBW01001321.1:2207-16985 GCA_004320125.1 Scolopax mira
CCCCCCCCCCCCCCCCCCCCCCACCTTGGTCGCCCCCCCCGCGGGGAAGCGGCCGCCTCACCGACTCCTGTGCAAGTTCAAGTAAACACATACAACCCGCATAATCCAGAGAAAAAAAATTGCAACTCATCCATGTACCAGATTTCGGTGTCTCTTGCAAAAGTTTTCTGGTCCGTTTACTTTTTTTTTTTAATTTTTTGATGGATTATTTTTAATTATTTTTTTTTAAGCGCAGTTTTCTTTTTTTTGGGTGCGCCGTTGCATTAGGTTTTTTTGTTTGTTTGTTTGTTTTCCTAGACAATTGAAGTCCGCGGAGATTTTGGGGTGGGTGGTTTGTTTTTGTTTTTTTTTTTTGTCATCTTTTCTTTTCTTTTTCCTCTCTCACTTGCTCGGGTTTTGCTTGTGATCAGTTTTAATGATTTTTTTTCTTTTTTTTTTTTTTTTAATTTTTGATTGGGTTTTTTTTTTTTAATTTTTTTCTCCCTTAAACGTCGCTTCCCTTCTGCTTGGCTTTGTCGGCGGTGTGTTTTGTCGGAGGTGGCTTGTGTCAAGTCCGTCAACTGTTGTACTGACAGGCGTTTAGACTGGAACCGGGGCTTTGCAAACTGCTGTAGCCGAAACTGGAGTGCTGCTTTGATTTCAGTCTGAGGCTGGCTAAGCTGGAGTTGCAAGTGTCCCGGTAGACGCTGTAGGGCGAACCCGGTGGCCCGTAGGGACAGGCCGGCGAGGACATGGCCGTGTTGAGCGAGGACCCGCTGATGTTGTTGATGTTGTTGAGGCCGGAGTTGGCCATGCCCGGCACGGCCGAGTGGCCCATACTGGAGGGCATGTTCATGGAGGAGATGCTGCTGGGCGCCGAGAACATGGATTGCGAGGAGAGGGGGCTCATGGAGTTGAAGAAGGTGAAGCTCTTGGTGGAAAGCGGCGCCGGGGTGAGGCTTTTGGTGGCCCAGTTGTTGTAGGGGTAGCCCGCGTACATGTCGTCGTAGGGCTGCATCAGCCCGCTGAACTGCGGCACGTACCCGTTCTTGCACAGGTCCATCTGCTGGTTCCTCTCCCGCTTTCTCCACTTGGCTCGGCGGTTCTTGAACCACACCTGGGGAGGGGAGGAGAAGTGGAAGGGTGTGTGTGTGTGGGGGGGACACACACAGGCATACCCCCCCCCCCCCGACACGGCACGGTGAGCGCGGAAACACCCCCCCGCCCCGTCCTCCCCTACACCACCACCCTTTTCCTCGCAGCGCATGATGCGCGCAAGGGGAGCGCAGGGAAGGCGCAGCCAAAAAGCCGGCACCCACTCCCCCCATCAACCCCTACACACACCACCCCCCCCCCGCCCCTCCTCGGGATGCACGGCCCCGCACCGCCTCTCCCCGCAGCCCCCCGCCCCGGCTCTGCGCGCATCCCTCGCTATTCCGCGCCTCTCCGCCAAGGGTCCCTCCGCGGCTGGCCGCGTCCCCCCAACCCCCGGTGTCGTGTGGTGTCCCCCCCCCCCATCGCCTCTGTCCCCAGAGCCAGGGCGAGGGGCGAAGACTTGGCCCGCTCTGATTAGGGCCAGCTCGCCCCGGCTCCGCCGCGTTTCCCAACGCTAATGCTGTGTAATAAAAGTCCCCTGTTACAGATCATAAAAAAAGGGGGATTGGATTAGTATGTTTAGGTTTAAAACAAAAAAAAAAAAAAGAAAGAAAGAGAAAAAAATATAAATCAGTCCCCGCATCGCCCTGGGATGGACGCAGCCTCTGCCTTTATATCTAATGAGAATTTGAGAATTTACTGCCCTGAGTAGGGAACAGAGAAGCGGGGGCCGCTCCTGGTGTTTGGTGCAAAAACCTGATCCAGGCCCTCTTTTATTTTTTATAATTATTTTTTCTAGCCCTCGGAAAGCTTTTGAGGCCCTTGTGATGGAAGCCGGGCAGCTCCCAAAAAAATTCTTTTTCCAGGTTAAAAACCAGCATGGCCCTGTTTGCCGGCTGCGCCCGGCCTGAGAGCCCCTCCTGCTGTTTCTCCCCCCACTTCGCCCCCGGCTTTCTCCCAACCTTCACCCCACAGCTCTCCGCGGACACTGCGCGGTTCCCTGCGCCCGGCCTCCGCGGAGACTGCGCTCCCTCCGCCGGGACGGGGTTTGGGGAAGGGGCGGGGGGGGGGGACACACACCAGCTTTTCGGGCCTCCCCTCCCGGCGCAGGAATGGCGCAACTATTATTAAACACCGGGCTCAAGGATGGAAACTTCGAGGGGGGAGGAGGGGAATGGTGGATGGATGGCGGAGTCGATTTTAAAAAATAACAATAATAAAAAGAATCCCGTATAAATAGGAAACGAAAGCCAACATGTTCAAAACCTGTAATATACTCCTCGGAAGGTGCTTCCAGACAGGAATTTCCTGAAAATGAGGGTAATAGTTTTAATTATGGCTCCTAGACATTTTAAAGGAAGGCCCTCGTAGCAAATTAAGGTTAGATTTGCAATCTGCAATCTCAGAACATCAACCCAAAACATCTCCACGCAGAGGGAGAACGAAATTATGTTAATGGCAACTCATATATTAGTTTTATTTGCTTCCTGAAATATTCCAGCGATATTAATGCCGTTTAGTCTCCGCTCCGGCTTTGTTTTGTTTTAAACTCAATTAAGACAATGCTTTCAGACGCATTTCCCCCGTTGCAGATGGGTGTTTACTCTTGAAAGGTTTAAAGCAGAAATCTCTGCAATCCGATTTGGTCACTCGGGGTTTAATTGCCAAGGGGAAAAAAGAAAAAAAAATTTTAAAAAAATTTGGCTTTTCGGGAAGGCGGCGGGGCCGCCCTCCCTCCGCGGTTCCCGTTTTCTCCCCTCCGCGGCAGCGGACTCAACCCACGGCCCGCGGGCGCGGATGGGGTGCGCGGCCACGGCCGAAATCGTGGGGGGAAGTGTCCCGGGGGGGTGTGTGTGTGTGGATTTTGGGGGGCAACAAAAAGGGGAGATGGAGAAAGCGTGACAGCCCAGGCAGGGCGTGCGGAGACAAAAAACCCAGGGATCAATCCAGCCCCGCTCCGCTCCTTCATTGCCGGGATATTTCACCCGTAAATCTCTCTAAGGAACTGCCGAGGCTCTCTCTATATTTTTATACATATTTATTTATACGGTGGCATCGGCTCCCAGGCGCTTTCGACCTACAAATCCCTGTCTCCAGTTCTTGTTGACTCCAGAGCTCCCCAAACCCTTGTCCTTCACTCCGCGGAGGATGCGCGGCCGCGGAGGATGTGGGCCGGGCACCCACAACGAGAGGGGCGGGGGGCTGAGCATCAATCCTGCCGCCGCGCTGGCATCGAGCAGCGGGTTTGCTGGGATTTCTGGGGATTACTGGGAATAACCAGAGCCAGGGGAAGGGCCGCTGGCGCTGCCCGATTGCGGGGTTGCTGTAGCCCCGTGACGAGTTTAGGATAATCCCGGGGGGTGGGGGGTGTCTTCTCCCCACGATAAGGCCCTTCCCGAGCCCCGGCCACCCCGCCGCCCCCTTGCGCTGCTCGCCCCCCCGATTTTTCAGCCCCGCCGTCAGCTCCGGGGGGCATCTCTCCGCGGCCGGGAACCGAATTTCCCCTCTCCGGCCTGCATCTCAATTTTAACAATTCAAATCAAACCCACAGCAAGCCGAGAGCTTCTTGCCGACCGCCCGAAAAGGCCAATTTCCCCCCCCCTCCTCCTCCTCCCCTCCATCCCGCAAACTCCCAGTTTTCCGGAGGGATCCCGGAGCGGAGTCCCGCATCCCCGCGGGGCCGGGCGCCCCGTCTTACCCGGACTCGGGGCTCGGTGAGGTTGGTCCAGACGGCGATCTCCTCCCGCATGCTCATGTCGGGGTAGCGGTTCCTCTGGAAAGTGGCCTCCAGCTCCTGGAGCTGCTGGCTGGTGAAGTGGGTCCGCTGCCGCCGCTGCTTCTTCTTCTTTGCGGGGTCGTCGGTGGCCCCGTCCTCGTTTTTCTGCTCGCCGCTGCGCTCCTTTTCTGCGGTGGGTTGGTTTTGGGGTTGGTTTGGGTTTTTTTTTTGTTTGTTTGTTTGGGTTTTTTTTGTTTGTTTGGTTGGTTGGGTTTTTAAACAGAAATACAAGCACACAAAGGCAACCCCGCCGCTCCCGCACCCAGCCTCCCTGCCCGCCACACCGGAGGGACGCGTGGGGACACCCGCGTGGGTCCTGCCGAGTCCCTGCACCCACCCAAAGCCCCTCAGCCAAACCGGCCCTTTTCCCGGTGAAGGAAGGAGAAGGGAGCCCGGGGCCGGGGCACCCGGGGAGGCAGCGGGACCCCCGGGGCGACCCGGCTGGAAGCGGGGTGAGAGGGAGCGAAGGGGGAGCGGGTTCCCCGCATCGTGGGCCTTTTTGCTTTTTCCACGGCTCCTTCTCCTTCCCTCCCAGCGAAGGCGCGATCTTTGCTCCATTGTCTTTGTTGTGCTCGGCCGCGATAGGAAACTTCGGAAGGGCAGGGGTGTAAAACCCAGGAGCAAGTCATTGCAAAAGGCAATAAGGCAATTTTTTTTTTTTTGTCTTTACACTCCCACACTTGGTACTTTTTTTTTTTTAAAAAATAAAAAAATATATACTTTTAGGATTTATTTTAACCTGAGGCTGAGCGAAGCCCTCTGCAAAAATCATATCGAAAGAAGCAAAGGGGAAAAAAAAAAAAAAAAGAAAGAAGAAAAAAAAAAAAAGAGCGTTTTGGCGGTGGGGATTTGCGCGGAGTGGGAGCAGGAGGGATCCCGCCGCAACGGGAGGACAAACCACGGCTCCCCCTCCTTTTCCTAACGGCCTTTCTGGCTTTCCCGGCCCGGATTTGGGCCGGATTCGGCCGGGTTGAAACGCTCGGAAAAAGGACTCCGAGGCCCGAATGAAACGTGCTCCCGGGCTGGGCCCCGGCGGGAGCGGGGGAAGGTGCGGCCGAGCGGCGGGAGGCTGCGGGGCCGGGGGGGCCGCAACCATCCCCTCGGCCTCCGGCCTCCTAAAAGAAACTCCGCGGGGAGCTTTTCTTTTTTGAATGTTTGGCGATGGATTTTATTTGGGGTTTTTGTTTGTTTGTTTTTGTTTTGTGTTGTGGTTTGGTTTTTTTTTTTTTACCCTTCTTTTTGGAAGGTTTTCCCCCGGGCGGCGGCGGGCCCGGGGGCATTTCTCCAGCCCCGACCTCTCCGAGGTAAGAGAGGGTCTAAAAATAATCGCTTTGGCTGTATCCAAAGCCCGGGAGGATTCGTCCTTGCAAAGTCACCCCCGAATCGCCCCTCTCCTGGGCACCTTCCCTGGCAAAACTAAGGGGGGGGGGGTGTTGGGGGGTTGGGGAGAGCGAGCTCCAGCGGCTCTCTGGAAGCCCCCCCGGGGTTGATGGCAGCCCGGTTGGCCTCTCCCTCGGCTCTAAAGAGGTTTGCAGAGCAAACAAGGCCTCTGCAGCACAGACCCCATCGCCACCGGGCCCCCCCTCCGCCTCCCTCCCCGCTCCCTCCGGTCCCCCGGACCGACCGAGCCGCAAGGCCCGGCGGCGGCGGGGAAAGAGAAAGCGAAATAACCCCCCCCCCTTTCCAAAGCCAATTCCTCCGGGTTTCCGCCGGGAAAGAGCCAGGAGAAACCGGGCCGAGAGGGAGCCGGAGGCGGGGGGGGGGGAGGCAGAGGAAAGCGGCCGCGGTGGGATTTAACCCCACTCCGGGTTTAACCCCGCCAGGATTTCATTAAAAATCTGGCCTCCGCGCCGGGCTGTGGTACAATTTCAAATCATAAGGCATATTAGTTTTAATCTGCTTTTGTATTATTTTTTTTCCCCATGAAAAAAAAAAAAACAAAACCAACCCAAAACCCTAAAAACGTGAAAGGTATTTTGCAGCTTCTCGGAGAAGAAAAGCAGGCAGGTCCTCAGCCCTCCTCCGGCCCCGAGGGGTCACACGCAAAGGGGTAGGGCAAACCGGAGCAAATCTCCCTCTCTAATCTCAAATAATCCCCTCTAATCTCGGAGTCCCTTCCAGACGCCGGTCCCTAAATTTGTTTGCGAATCAAGCACAACCCCAAACCCTGTTTATCACCGGCTCCCACTTCGGCAGCGACTCTTGCCACTGCCGTTCTCTGGGTTATAGGACCTGCTAAAACTCCGAAGAGTAACAACAGCTATTAAAATAATACTAATAATAAAATGAAATAAGATATAAACTCCCTCCTGAAAGGGTCTGGCTGGAGAATGGGTATCGCCCTCCTTCCTGCAGCTTTTGTTTCCTTCTCCTCGCTTCCCTTGTCACTCCAGAAATGTTGCTACTTTAATTAAACACAAACTGGGGAAACCACAGCTTTCCCTGCAGCCCTCGCACACGGTGGTCAGGGTGCGGGAACCCTTTCCCAGCGGGAAAAGCGCTCAGCTCCCGCGCAAAACCTCCGCGGCCGCGCACATCCCTTCCGCGGCGGCCCGCGCCTCCGCCTCTCCTGCTCTCCGGGGCTTTGCTTTCTTATTTTTATTTTTTTTTTAATTTTTTTTTTCCTCCCCCAATCCCCCGCCTCCTTTGACAGAGAGATCTTTTTCCATCTCTGCACCATCCGAGCTGGAAAATAAACCCGGGCAAAAGCTGACATTATTTCAGAAACATCCGGCGAAACCGCACTCCCCGAAGAGCCTCCCCCCCTCTCCCCTCCTTCCTTTCGACCCCATCAATTAATAACTGTGTTTTTGACTAAAAAAAAAAAAAAAAATACATAAGCGCAGCTTCTGGGATGGGGCTGAGGAGCCGTGTGTGTCCCCCCGGCGGGCTGTCACCCCCGCTTCCCCGGGCTCGCTCGGGATGGAGCCGCCGGGGTCAACGGCAGCTTTTGCCCCCCCCTTTCCGCCCCCCCCATCGCCTGTTTGTGCGAGGGGTGCGGGCAAAGACACCCCCCCCCACCCCCCGCGTCGACTGCCCCGCAAAGGGAAGGTGCGATGGGGAGGGGGAGGCGGCGCGGGAGAGGAGAGGGGGGGGGGAGGGGGGATCGGTCCGGAGCCGCGGGGTTTGGGGCGGAGGGGGTTGGGAAGGAGGGGGGGGAATAGGGGGGGAGTTGGGGGGTTACCTGGCACCTCCGTGTCGGAGGATTCACTGGCCGAGTTCTCGATCGGGTCTCTGGGTTCCGAGGATCTTTGCAAATGGAAGCTGGAAGCCATGTCATGGGAGGGTTGGGGTCTCAAGCTCTCGGGCAGTCTCTCCAAATTCATTCCACCTTTAAAGGAATCCATGGCGGGGGCGCCGGGCTGCCTGGGGGAGTTTGCAGGTGTTTAATTCCACACGGCAAGGAACAAGGAGATTTATAATTTTTTTTTCCTTTTCTTTCTTTTTTTTTTTTTGTTTTGTTTGTTTTCTTTTCTTTTTAAAAGGGGGGAAAAAAAAAAAAAAAGGAAACAACAAAACCAAATCCACTTATTACTACCAGTATTATTTTAAGGGTGTCGGAAGAGGAGAGGTGGGCAGTGCCCCGAAGCCGGTTGTCGGTGCGCGGGGAGCGGCGGGGCAGTCCGGCCGCATAGGCAGGGAAGTGGTAAAGATCCCCTTATAGAGAAACGCGAGTTGCGAGTTGGACAGTTTAAAGCTAAAGAGATTAAAGTGACCTGCCCTACAACAAATGCCTGTAGTTAAACGGGGCTCCTCCCCCTTGAAGGTTAAAACCTCCCCCGTCTCTCTAACGCATCACTCCATCTAGCGCTCGCCCAGCCCGGCCCGCGCAGGCGGACCTGCCTCCGCGCTCCCCGACGACGTGCGCGCCTTACGCGGCCGCGGCCAGACCCGCCGACCCCCGCCCGGCCCCCTCCGCCTGGCCGCCTTTCCTCCGAGGGTGTCCCCCCCCTTCCTCTCCCCTCCCCTAAACACGGCGAGCTATTAAAAAGATTGGAGAAACGAATGGAAAAGGGGGGAAAATCCCTCCCAGCCCCGCGGGATGTTGGGGGGGGGGGGTGTCTCGGGACCCCCCGCCTTTCCCCAGCATCCCCACAGCCCGTTCTCCTCCGCAGCGTCCTGCCGGACGGCAGCGCGCAGGTTGCGCCCCCGCGCAGCGCAGCATCCTCCGTGGGTATCCCCCGTACGCAGCCCGGCTGTGCCTCCCGGCCCGGTGGAACCTTCTCCCCCGCGCCTTCCGAGGGACGCGCAACCTGCGCACCCTTCAGCATCCCTGCGCGGGGCTGCGCGGCCCGTCCCGGCGCGAAACCACTCCACGGCGAATTCCCGCGGGGAACAGGTCCCTCCGAGCTTGGGGAGGGGGGGGGGATGATTTTTTTGGGGGATGGCCTCCTGGGGGTTGTGTTTGAACTGTTTTTATCCTTTTTTTTTAAACTTTTTTGTTCTTTTTTTTTTTCCACCCCCTAGCTGCGGGGTTTATAAGCGGGGGACCGCATCCCGGGGCGACGCGCGAACGCTCCCACCGCACCAGCTTTCCGCACATGATTAATAACAAATAATTTTCCTCTCGCAGCCGAACTCGCCGTGACCCTCTGGAGGGGGGGGGTGGGGTGTGCAGCTCTGCCAGCCCAGGGGGAGGCGGGGAAAGGTTGGGAGACCCCCCCCTCAACTCTTTCCTCTCAGCGGGCACCCATGCGGTGCTCAATCCCCGACGGTACCCGCACAGGCCGGTCCCCGGCCTTCAGCCCTCCCGCATAACACCTCGGTTTTTAGGGAGGTGGAAGGAAAGCTCTCAGCCTCGGGGGGGGGGGGGCAGGGGGGAAGCGGGGATACCGGCGGGGGGGCTCGCTGCAGCGGGGAGGGAGGGGGAGAAGGACCCCGGCGGTACCTCTGCCCGGGGAAAGGACCTTCTCTCCTCTTTATTTTCTCGGCTTCACTTTAACTGATCCATCCTGACACTCTATTTTGCTTTCAAATCAAGTAAAGATGTGGGAGAGAACTTTTGAACTGGTTTATGGAAAAGTGGAGGGAAGCAATGTTCCAGCCGTTTCAGACTTTTTTTTTTTTTCTTTTTTTTTTTTTTTTTCCTATAGGGGCCGGGGTGATGCGGCCAGGCCAGGCCCACCCCGCACCCCCTTTCCCCCCCGTCTCCTCCCCCGGGTAACACCTCTGGACACCCCCTTCTCCCCCCAGCCCACGGCCACGGGGACACCCGGGGAGAACCCAAACCTCCCAGCCCCAACCCCCGCACCTCGATCTCCTGCGCTTTTTGCAGTTTGGGGGGGATGTAGAGGTGGGGGGATGACAGGGTCTCCCCGCCTCTCCCTTTTCCTTTTTAATCCTTTAAATGTATTTATTTATGTATTTATTAGTGGCATATCGGTGTCCGTCTGTCCGTCCGCCGCTCCCGGCTGAATTTGGCGCAGGAATCCGCAAACGGCAAAGGGGATTTCGGGCACCCCGAGGTGAAACCGGGCAAAGACGGAGACGGTGGCTTAAAACGCGAATATTCACCGGGGGGGTCTGGGCTTCCAGGGGCTGCGCTGATGCAGGACGGAGACCTCCTCCCGGGAGAGGAGCGAGGGGCGGCGATGGCCTTCCTCCCGAGGAGGAGGAAGGTGACCGGGTTGCACTGAGCCTGACACCCTCTTTTTTTTTTTTTTATTTTTTTTTTCTTAATTTTTTTTTTTCTTTATTTCCGCGGGCCGGGAGCGGCGGCAGCTCCCGGGGCAGGTCTCCGGTGTTCCCCCCCCGCAATCAGCGGGTGCGGGATGGAGCCTGGCGGGTCGCGCTGGAGCGGGGGGGGGCTGCCAACATCCCGGCGGCTCCGCTCCGGCTATTTTAAACCTTCTTCTGCTCACGGCAGCCTCAAAAAACGGAGGCGGGTTGGTTTTTTTTTTTTTTTTAATGCTCCCCATTTAAAATTTTTGTTCTGCTCTATAAAAGTTATTTATTTATTTTAAATAATTCGTACTAGGCTCAATTCCTCCTGGTCGGGCGACGGGAAAGGTTCGGCTTCGGGCATCGACGTGATTTTCGCCCAGACGATAACGCCGGGTCCGTGATCACGGATAGGGGGCGGCGGCCCCCCCCCCCCCCCCCCCCTTGGCTCCTTCTGGAGGGTCCCCAGGGCAGACACCCCCGGACACCGGCGTTAAGTGGAGAATAACGGGCCGGTCCTTGCCGCTCCCGGCCCTCGGGAGGGAGAGAAGCGCCCGGCTCCCTCCTTGAGACCCCCCACTCGTGTCTGCGGAGCGGGTCAGGCGTTACCGCACACCTGCGCACGGGTCGCCGGTCGCAGGCGGGCAAATATATATATATATACGTGTATATACTTTATATATAATGTCTTGTGTGTATCTTCTCGCTCCGCACAGACACAAATCCGCCCGGTTTTTTCCCGCTGTTGGTGGCGACGACACGTGTCGCGACAACCGAGCGCACCCGCGGAGCCGCCCCCCACCCCGATTTGCCCTTTTCTCCTCTCTCCTCCCCGTTTCCGTTTCGGGATGCTGGGGACACCTCTCCTTTGTCACTCGTGTGACGTCACGCCTCGCTTCCCTGACGTCACGCCTCGCCTTTCAACCAGGCCGGGTCCCAAAGCAAAGCCTTGATGCCCCCCCCGCTCGGAGCCGGCGGCTCATCCCGCGACGCGAAGGAAGGACGGCGGCCCCACGGGGGGGGACACACAGGTCACCCCCTTCCCTGGGGACCCGCGACCTTCGTGGGCGTGGGAAGGGCGGAGGAGAGGCGGAGGGAAGGGTCGGGCCGCTGGGCATCGGGCGGGAGAAGCTCCGCGCAGCGCGGAGTGGGGGGGTCGGAGAGCACCGCCGCTCCGCACCCGCGCAGCCACCGCACCCCCAGGCTGCCCCCCCCCCCTCCCACGTCCTCCTCCTCCCCGGGTTGGGGGCTGCATCGGGGATGTGTGAAAGGCTGGAAGCCCGCAAATAAACCGCTCCGCTTCCTCCTGCTATAAATAACCCGAGAAGGAGGGACGGTGCTTATAAATAAATCAGCGCTGGCCACGTCGGTGACAACCCCGTGACGAAGAGGACGAGACGCGTCTGAAGGAGAACGGGACTCCCACTGCCCCCCGAGGGGCGGACGGACCCCGCCGGGGGTGCCGGGGGTCCCTGTTTTCGGAGAGGGGGTCCCGTCCCCGACGGGCTGCGGTGGTTGTAGCCAACAGAAAACCACCTGGGCCGTATATCAGGTGGTGAAGTTCAGTCTCTGCCAGCTTTTCCTCTTCAGATTTATTAGCGCTGTATAAGCTCCGATTCAGTCTATAAATTATTGGGAATTGTTACAAAAAGGAAAGCGTCTCCTCCCGAGCGCACCTCTGCCCGAGAGGAGAGGGAAGCCCCCTGAAAAATAGAGCTGTAGTGAGGCAAGAGAGGAGGGAGAGGCTCTCCAGCCCAACCAAACCCAACCCAACAAAACCCAGCCCAACCAAACCCAACCCAAGCAAAAACAACCCAACCAAACCAAATCGAGCTCAACCAAACCCAACCCAAGCAAAATCAACTCAACTCAACCAAACCCAGCCCAATCAAACCCAACCCAAGCAAAAACAACCCAACAAAACCAAACCCAGCCCAACCAAACCCAACCCAACCAAAATTAACCCAACCAAACTAAACCCAGCCCAACCAAACGCAAGCCCAGTCAACCCAACCTAACTCAACCAAGACAAACCAAACCAAACCAAACCAAGCCAAACGAACCCACAACCAACGCAACCAAAACAAGCCAATCCAAACCCAAACACCACAACTCTAGCCAAACCGAAGCGAGTCAACCAACCTCTACCCGGTGTCCCCTCCGCGCAGCCCGGGAGCTGCTGCAGGAAAACAACTTTTACTAACAAAACCATCCTAAAAGTGCTCAGCGGGTGGCGAAGGGGCATCCTTAGGGAGGTGTGAGATGCCGGAGGGCACAGGTCCCCTGAGCCCCGCGCCGGCAGCGCCGTGACAACGCGCAGGGGTATTTTTAAAGCTTCCCGCTATGAAAACGTCCCCTCCGCGCGGGTGGATGAGTGGTTTTCGGCCTCCAGCCCCCGCTCCCGGCCGTTGCCACGGGATGGGACGAAGCAGAGGCCGGGGATGCGCGCAGGGATGCGCGCAGGGCAGCGCGGCGCTCCGCGGAGGACGGACCGCGCTGGGGGGTTCCGCGCTATTGTGCATTGCACTGGGAAGGGGGGTGGGTGGGGGTGTCCGTGTCCGTCGGGGCACTACCCTGGGGATGCCCTTACCCCAAAACCAGCATCGCCCCCCAAACGCCGCCTCAGGCGCAAGGCGGAGGAGAACCCCAGGGGCTTGCGCCCCCGCGCAAGGCAAAGCTCAGCGCTCCCCGCCGCGCCTGTAGCCCCGACGACCAGGAAAGGAGCCTCGGCACCCCGCGACCTCCCGTGGGAGCTGGGTCGTTCCCCCCTTAACCCCCCCCCCCGCCTCGGCCGGGCGGAGCGGGCAGCGGGCAGCAGAGAAGGGGGGAGAAGCCCAGCCCGGAGAGAGCGTGTTAAATCGCTCAGGAGAGGAAGGTGGAAAATTACGCTGGCTCCCGGCCGGCCCGTCCTCCTCCGCGCAGCCAGGAGAGCAATTTTCCTAAGAAGTTGAACGAAAACGAAATCAGCCCCTTTTGGATCCCTAGCCCTTCTCGCTCCGCGTGCCGGCCAAGCTGCCGCCTTCCGCGGGCGCGCAACTGCCCTCCCTCCCTTCCTCCCCCTTCCCACTTCCCCCCCGCCAAAACCGCGCAGCGCCGCGGATGCTGAGCGGGAGGGTTTCCCTGCCCCATCCCGCTTCTCTCGGCCCCGCAGTCCCCAATTTTACCATTTAAGTCCAACGGGGGAAAGGGAATTTTCTCCGGACGTTTGGTCCGTGACACCTCCCGGGGACACTTGGGGCACCCGGGGCTGAGGCTCGTCGTCCCCGTCCCCCGTTCACCGTCCCCCCCCCTCCGCCCCCCCCCCCCCCCCCCCCCCCCCCCCCCCCCCGCCATCCCCATCCCTCTCCGGGGCTGCCCCGGGCGCCGGCGGCCAGCGGCAGCGCTTTGCGAAAATTCGGGATGAAAAAGTTGAAGGCTTAATGTTTTCTGACAGATACAAATGATACCCCAAGGCTTTCTTGAAATGCAGCGACTGACGGCTGGAGAAAAGGCTTTCCTATTCGGTTTTCTGCAGCTGGAAGCAGGCGTGGAAGGGCGGCAGAGGGCCCTCCTCCCCCTCCCCTCACCCCCAAAATCAAGCCATCTCCTGGGTGTCCCCTGCCAGCCTGGGACAACTCTTTTTTTTTTTTTTTTCTTTTTTTTTTTCTCCCCTAAATGCCTGGCAGCAGAGTCCCACCCTGGCCCAGAGCTGCTTCCCAGCTCTCTCCTCATCCTTCAGACCTTTCACACCGCAGGCACTGAACTCCGCTCTAAGAAAAAAAAAAACCAAAAAAATTAAATTTTGCTGTTAGCAGCGGCTTGGGTTTATCTCTGCCCCTTGGAGCCCGATGGGAGCAGGAAAGTGTCAGCGCCCTGCAACGGCATGGCCAGAGGATGGACAGACAGCTCAGGGGTGTTGTCCTGGGGAGAAGAGAGGGGAAAAGTAGAATATAGTCCCACAACTCCCTCTCTGAGCAGAGGGAACATGCTTTTCTTATTAATTGATGGAGGAAGGGGCACCGGAGTTTGCTAGGCAGCCTGCTCATGTTACTCCGTGCATCTTTAGATCCCGAAATGCGTCTCTTTTGTGGACTAAAAAAGATGCCTCTGAATCAGGATAATCAAAGGCCCGGGCACTCCGTTGGCATTTGCTGAAGACCCTTTTTTTTCAGCAGAAAAAAAGAATAAAGAAAAAAGTCTGCGTTTGGAATCACCGGCGTTATATTTCCATGTGGGTTTCCCCCACCTTGTTTCGGGCGAGCAACGTCTTAATTGCTGCAGCATTTGGGTGGGGGGGCTGGGGGGTGGAGGGGGAAAAACCACGTTTCCATTCAACAGGACATTTCCTGAAAGGTTGAAATATTCTAATAACGCGCCGGGCTCTTTAATGTTGTCAGAACAGCAGCGAATCTCTGCAGAGCCGCACATTTCCTGCTTTAAAATACAAAATCAGAGAAACACTTAACCTTTGTGTGCATTCAACTTATTCTATGTTATTTTATTCCTTTCCCCCTCTTTTTTATTTTTTTATTTCTTTAAAATTTTTAAATTTTTTTTGCTTCTTCTTTTTTTCCCTCTCTCTTTTCTTTCTTTTTATTTTTTTTTATTTTATTTTATTTAATTTTCCCCCGAAAGGCTGATTTCTCCCCGCTGCCCGGCGGCACCGCGCTGCCCCCGGCGTGGCTTTGGCGCAGCCTCCGCTCCTCTCCGCTGCCTGGGGAGCAAACACCGCCGGAGATAAAGGCACGGGACAATTTTTTTTGTTGTTTCTTTTCCAATTTTCATTGTGGGAACGGCCGTATCTTAACGGGCACATCTCGGGGAGAGATAGGGACGCACTGCCTTCCAGAGGGCTGTGCTAATCAGCGCGCCCGGGTTAGATATAAAAGTTCAGGGCAAATAAAACGAATTAGTTTTATTAGCACGTTTAGGAGGCGGTCTAACGAAGGATTTCGGCTTTACTAGAGAATGTTTTCTCCTCCCCTTTTGTTGTTTAAAAGCAACATATATCCGAGCTGCTCCTCACGGGAGGGAAATAATGCAGCGTCCCATCCGCGCTCGTTTGTCTCGGAGAAAGGCGCTCCCCCCTCTGAACCCCGATAAGAAGAACATACGCTTTTGGAAAGACACAATTTCATAATAAACCCTGCGTGAACAATAAAACCAACCGTAAAGGAGGGGATGTAGAACCCACCAGGTTACTGTTCGGCGGTGGGTTCCTGTAGGAAATATCTGCCTCCATCACACGCGCCTTTACCTCGGCTAAAATTTTCCCAAGACAATGCTGT